>JAOUQT010298003.1:0-16449 GCA_025769995.1 Xyliphius kryptos | reverse complement strand
ACAAAACCAATAATCACTTAAACAGACACTGAAACGAGGATACTTAAATTAATCAGGTGCCCGTGGCACCTGTAACAGGTAGATGAATGCTGGAATGTATTTAGTTTTTATTTTCTGCGACATCGGTTTGACATCTTCATGCAATCACATTTATTCCAGTCATAGTTCAGAGCATTGATATTTGGCCAAGCATTGATGGATAGAGATTCAAACCACAAAGAATTAATAAAAATGTCAAGAGTTTTTTTGTTATCATTTTTGATTATGACCCGTGAATATTCTGCTGCAATCAGCCAGGCATTAATTATATTTATCATAATATTATTTTGCTTGTTTGTCCAGCCATGACAAACGATTATTGACAATAGCACAAACCTCTGAGCACTTCACATTCATATCAATGCATGATATACAATATATATATATTTTTATAAACTGCATTCTGTAGTTTGGCCATTAGATGGCAGTTTTTCATTATTAGAGAAACTGGTAACCTGTTACTCAGCGATCAGCGTTCGCTTTAAAAACCTAGATCACATTGTGGAAGAGCAGATTATTAACAATTTTGCATTCAGGAAACACATTTATGAATTAAACTTGTTTTTTATTATATATATTTTTTTATTTATTATGTATTTGTGATTGTTTTATAAAATCAATAAGAAAATCGAGGTTATGTACAATTGTAAATAAATCACTGGAAATAATAATAACACCTCTTTCCTGTGATTTATTCACAATCATGCACAACCTCTTGTACCTAATTGCTTTTATGAACACAAGTTCATTAGGTATCCCCATAAACACTGGTTGCCACAACTGGTATAGTTCTGTATAAGCAAAAGTAGCCACAACTATTATATTCCTCCACAACAATGATGTGAAATCCATGCTCTTGACAGAGCTTTGGTTTCTCTCTTCATCATACCTTAAAGTATTTAACGAAAATATTTTACAGCATAGTATTTAATTAAATCTGTTTGTTTACTTTGATAAAGGCTTAAATGCATTGACATTAATGCAACATTGTAATGAAATCTAATTTAATCTATTTCAATTTTTATAATTAAAATTCTTTAATCTTGTCAATTTGGTCATTGTAATGCACTTATGGTTTTGTTGGTTATGGTGTCTTTTATTTTTATCTTTTGTGACACTTTTGGATTTTATGACATGTTAATTTCCAAAATACTATTTACCTTTTTTCTCCCCATTATTCCATGATCACTCTGTAATCAAGGTTCCCAGAAACATGAGTTTTAAAAAATTAAATAAAATAAAATCATGATTTATCTTGTTTTTATTTCATGCACATGAGTTATTTATGTGATGCACACAAGATAATAACTGGTGAGTGCGAGTTATTATGTGGAGTAAGCGCCTCATGTCTGCTTATTGTCAGATTATCTACCACATAACACGTGCACAGAAAATAAGTTATGTTCATGACTTACAGAGTTTTTTTTTTTTGTTTTTTTAACTCATGTCCCCTTAGGGGCTCCATATAATCATAATCTACCACACAAAAATAAATCTTATCTATATAGTTTAAAGGTTTTGGGATTTCAGCAGCAACACGTTAAAAAAATATGGATTCAGGGTTTGGAAATACAAGCACTTTTTGTTATTAAATGTCATACGCTATGTTCTCAAAATAGGTCGCGCTTTATATAACTAACTGTTAATTCCATGTTTGCCAAACAATGTTCTGCAGGGACAAATAAACCAAAGGCCAGAACAACTCGATGCCATAAATGTGTGAACATGAATATGCTGCCAAAAGCCTTATAGAGCGCTTTTTTGTTTGATGCGTTAGAAACTGGCTTTTTGCTGGGAAATGCTGCAGATGTTGAAGTCAGAAGCAGAAGCTTCGTGTTCACCACCACATTGTCAAACAACAGCAAATATGAAGTCAAAGGCCGTTTAATCCTGAATTATTTTGAAATGAATGTCATTCTTTGGAAGATTTATGTGGGGGCCCGCAGACGAGCAAAGGAAACAAACATTACAAACAGCATCCATTTGATTACAATATTGCCTGAAAGTTCAGTAGCCAGTGGTTTAGAGGGCCATGTTTTTAAATGACTGCAGTCTGTATACATAATATACAGGACCTACTTTATAAAAGCTTAAATCTCGCTAAACCAAATCCATCACACAGACAGCCAAGCAGATACATTAGGTTTTACGACCACCTTAATACTTTATGTGAATAGTATGCTGCTGGAATCTTTATAAGATTATAAACTATTTGGGACAGACTTTAACGACATGACGAGACCACAGAATAAATATTTCCCCTGAGCCATCTATCGCCACCTGCTGGTCGTTTCATGAAAATCCCATTTGCTTCCAGTCACTGGATTGTGAAAAAGATCATAAACACATTCCACTTTTCGTTTAATTCAAAGTTATATATAGCTAGAATAAATTAACATCAACAGAATAATATATGAGGATCATTTGCCAGACGTGAATCAGTGTTTGCTTAAAATAGGCCAATGTTTTACATTTAACCCACCAAAAAGTACTAGCTATGCTAATGTGATTTTAATGGCGTTGACTCTGGCACAGTTTTGGCTGACGTTGCTCCTTTGGTGGTTTAATTCCCAGCAACTCTTCAAATTCCAAGCGGAAGTGACTGTTTGGACATGTCCCTCAAAAGCCTGGGAATCTAGGGGCGTTGATAGAGAAAAAACATGCACGGCACAGTGATTTCATGCAGTTATCAGGCAAATAACGTCAAAAGGGGCTTTAATGGGGATCCTATCAGCTGTATTTTGTGATAGGACACTTCCTTGTGTGGTGTTTTTTAATTGGTGCAAAGATCCTGATCATATCAAAAAATGTGTTACAAAGAAAACAGTTTGAAAAAATCAAATACAAAGCATTCAGCCAACGTCTCTGAACCTGTCAGAGTGCAGTTGTTCCTTTACAAACACTTATAGTTGTCTCTGGATTCTGCAGATTAAAAAACAACTCAAACCTTTTCGTCCTGTTTCCACTAAAAATTGTGATAGGACATTTTAGCAGTTGTTTTTCTCTTTCGCATCAGACACTAACCCCAGCTTGTACATCTTTTTGCACACACATTTAAAATTTGGCCTTTTTTTCCACATACAGTTACGTAAGCATAATGCAGACACTAAACAAGTATTTTTTGCAGACAGTAAATGTTAAAATATCATACCGTTCATAAAATTAGAGGTCAGTTAAAGCAGTTAAATTTTCTTTATTTGTTTTTAAAAAAAAAATTATTAACGTGCCTACAAGCACTTTAAGGAATCCTTAAAGTCCCTGCATCCAACGCCAGGCAGCAGACAGAATGAATTAGTGGAATCTAATCATCCCAACCATAGTTCTTTCTGCACAGCTTCTGTAGCATAAGCTTGGCTAAAAGTGTTTCCGATATCCCAAAAAATCGTAAATTGAGCTGACCACAGAAAAGACGCCACAACTAGTACGTGGTCGCTCCCTTTCCATAAACTGACATTTATTAACATTGACAAGATATCTGTCTGAACACTCCAATAAGGTTCAAGAGCTCTTTCAGCTGGAAATTCAACCCAATCCAAGTTCAGTTCTCTCAGGTTTTTGGATCTGTCCTTTTAATGAATGAACAACCTTGAAAGTTTCTGTTTGTGTTTCTCTATTTTTATTGCCTAAAAAGATGCGTGACGGACCGAGGACCAAGAACTAGCATCATTCCAAGTGAAACAAAAATAATTTCAAAATGGACACAATAATGAGGAAACAGACTTTTTTTAGGATTTAAAAAATAAATAAAAAACTGAGCAAACAACCCTATTTAGTCCTGCAAACTGACATTTAAATGAAGTCAAGCACCTCTGCTGGGAAGTTTTGGAACTCGCTGGCTGAAGAAAAGTATCCAAACATAAGAAAATGTGCCACATATTTAATTTATGGATCATTCTACTTATGTAAATCAGGCTTTTCCCCACATGAAAATAATGACGTCCAGATATTGGTTAAACCTCACTGATGATCATTTGGAAGCCTGCTTGAGAATTGTCATCAGCAGATACTTTCAGACTCCTCCCACCTGGCTGACAGCATTCAGTGCAGATCATCAGAATAATAGTGTTTTTTTTTTCACTGGATTGACCTGTATATATAATGATATAATAATATCAACGTGATGTATGTAAAATTGTGGCCGCGCAGACAACTGCAACGGCTCGCCCTCACTCGGGCTATGGAGAGATTGTCGTAAAATGTACTGTGGAATTGACAATAAAGTATCCTGTAATCCTGTAAATAAAGTAAAACAGTAAAGCTTACATTTTCCACTAGAAAAAGGCCAGAAATGTGTGGACACACCTGTTGTTCACTGTATACGTCTTTACATTCATAGACAGTACTGTTTACATTTATAACTTTGGACATATTTTGCACCTTGTGACTCCCACTAGTGCACCACCTGCACAATCAAAGATTCATTTCACCCAAATGCACCACAGAGTGCCACAGGTCATTTCTATATACTATATATATATATATATATATATACAGCTCACACTATGCCACTTTTAAATAAACACTTTAATTGACTATTTTACATATAACTTTTGCTATATTACATATAATTTTTTGACATGCTTATTATTATCATCACTACTTTTATCTTTACCTTTTATCTGATTTTGAAAACATGAAAAATGGAGCATCTGTAACTACTGCAATTTCTCTCAGGGGATTAATAAAGTATTCTGATTCTGATAAATAGGTAACTTAAAGGTTTATTGTCCTGTTTATTGTCTTTGTATTTATCGTAATTTTGTTTTGTTTTGCACAAGTTGTTGTACACATGCAGTTGATGTTGAGTTGTGTAGTTTGCTGTTCTGTGTAGCATTTCATTTCTTAAGAAAGTTGTTTCGTTTCACTGTATTATTATTATTAATATAATTATATTGTTGGAATGTCAAATAAAATCACTTGAACTTGAGTCACCCTGAGACGGAGCCATGGCAGACTCACACACAACACAATTGCACACCACAAAATCCATTTTCAAACACAAAACTTTCAAAAAAAAGCACACTTAGATCAATCATATGCATCAAGGGTGTCCAAACTTTTTTCAAAGAGAGCCAAATTTGATAAAGATGCCTGAGGGCCAATAGTTCCCCAATTTTCTTAACAAAAGAATGATATGAACATATACACTGTTACCAAACAAATTTCATTCTCAAAAAGACTTTAACTTTTTTTAACAGCAGTGTAGCTAAATACAAGCCACTCGGGCATGAATAAGGTATTTAAATTAAATTTAAGGTGAAGCAGCTCCTCTGTCATGTTCATGTTGTGTTACAACTTCAAAAAATCTGTAGTTGTGTCAGATGCAGTGGTGCTTCAATCGCACATTAATGAGAAATAACCAAAAGACTTTCCTCTGCCTTTGATTATCTGACGATATGTTCGGCAGTATTCGGTTGTATTAGAATAGTGCTGCCGTAATGTGGTAAAAGGCAGAATAACATTTTTAAGAATTGTACATTAATTTTTTTCTGACAGAGCTAGCAAGGCATAAATAACACATTACAATATAAGTTTTGGACATGCCTGATATACATGAACCCTAAAGCCCACCAATGCGCATTGGATTTACTAACAAATCATTCACAAAAGGGCACATTTAAAGCAACGCTTCCATACCTCATTGTTCAGCAGATTAGTCTCTCTTATGTAGAATCCTTCCATGCCATTCCTGGAGAGGTTTTTAATCACCATAATTCGTGAAAACCTGATTCAGACATTTATTATCTGAGATGAGCCTTTGGGTCCCACAGAGTCTCCAACAGTCTCTTTAACTTTCAGATCCAACACCAGAGTCACAAGGTTGCCAGAAGCAACTCCACTTTAGCCATCAGTCTTTGAATTCCAGATTAATCAGTGCTTTTGACTTGCAGATTGGTAATTGCATTAGTATGTAGAAATGGAGCTGACAATCCCAAAGTTTATACATCATTTATTTCATGAGAAGATTGTTGTGGACAGTCAGCAGCTCTGTGGATTTTGAATCTCCCACCTTCACAAACACACTCCAACAGAAAACACTGTTACTTCCTCACTGCCCCATCAGGCCTACAACCATGGAGTCACCTTAAATACAACGTTCAGCGCCCCCCAGTGGTAAGGTCTCAAGCATAAAATGGCTCCAAACATAAATGGCTCCAACAAACTATAGTATGTAGCTGCAGATGACATTTTATTTTATGTAGATTATTTACGTTCAGCTTTCTCAGATACCATAACTATAATTCTGCTTGTAGCTCAATACCAAATTCACTGCAGTAAAAGTATAAACACTCTTTCCTCTGATTTATAAAGAGTTTAAATCGAATAAAAAATTGGAAACTTGCTAGAATCATTAATTGTGACTCGTATCCAGTATTGTGTGTTGTTGCAATAAAAAAATTGTATATAACTGCAGTAGCGGAGGCAGCACTTTTTGTACCGTGACACTGCCCTCTGGGGTTAAGGCGTAAGCATCGGATGCAGCAGTTTTAGGATTTAAAACAACTTTAGAACCCTCTATTTTTTTGCCGGTTTTAGATACTTATTTATCTCAAATGATATACTATCATTGTCCCGTATAATGTGTGGATTTGTGAGTGTGTGTGCCCAGCGATGGATTGGAGCCCTGTCCTTGGTGCATCTGCCCAGCGCCCAAGATGTTCTCCCATGAATGGGCATGGGGAACTCCCCACGACCCCAGTAGAGGAATAAGCGGAACATAATAGATGGATGGTTACAGAACTGTTACCTGACATATACAGTAATATCTGCTTTTATTTCTACTAGTTGTTAAGCAGAGCAGTTCTGTAATTAGATTTTTTAGTGATGCAATTTCAAGAATTGTATTATACTTACTTTACTTAGTTTTTTTTAAAGCTGTGCTTCACTTGATGAACCAGTATTCTTATAAAAACTAGCGTTAGAGCATTATGTAAAAAATAATAAAGTGAAATAAAACCATTAATCTTTTCTTTATATCTATAAAAGACAAAAGACTCAAAGTACCAACAAGGCTAAAATTTGCCATCATGACTCCCTAACAGGGCCTTCGGACAACTCATTACCGCTCACCTTCCAACGTTCGATGGTTCGTTTCATATCACCTTCAAACCCAAAACACCATAAGTGTCACATCAAGGGTCTTGCTGAGTACCTACAAGGCTGAACCTTGGCACCGTGATTACCTACCATGTCCTTGGAAGAAATAATGGGTTCTCGCTTTCCTATGTTCGATTGTCAATTCGTTATCGCCATCGAACGCAACACCTCACATGGATTGGCGATTTCCTCCAAAGCTAAAACTTGGCTCCATCATTCCTTATCGTGTCCTTGAAAAACCTAATGATAAATTTGTGTAAGAAAGCAAGCGCGTGGACACCGTAGTCACAATTCACACTATATTCATTCTACATATTCATTTCAGATTTTTAAAACTTCATTCGCTAATAATACGTTCATTTAAAATATATAAACTCCAAAGCCATCACTCATTCAGAAACAACTGCCTTTCAAATTTCACGTTTTCATCAGGTTCTCCACCGTAGCGCAGCACGCGTATTCTGCTAGTTCTCTACAAAACACTTGCATGTTTAATGAAACAAAATAGGCACAACCCCAAGAACAGTAAGTGGTATCATTCACTGCCCTGGTACAGTGGATGCGTTTAATTGGTTTAAACATATAAAAATAAACCACAACAAAGCAACACACATTTTTGTACAAATAAAAACCTGAAATAGCTCCATTGACAAATATCATTAGAGTGTATTTCACTCCAGAAAAGGTGAATACAAGATTTACATTGATAACTAAAACACTGCAATTGATCGGCAAACCATGTCAATATTGTACATAATCTGTTATCAAAAAAAGTTCATGGCATGATACATGGTTCATAAGAGCTTAGTAATAATAATAATAATGATTTAATGCAACATTTTAAATGGATGACCTATTTTAATAAAAAAAAAAATAATACAAAAAATGAGCAAAACATAATGGATTGTATTAATAGTTCCTATGGGGCTTTCGCACAGATGAAGGATTTAAACCAAAACCTCTTAAGAATTATACAAGTATAAAAGGCTACAAACATTAATAAATTACATCACCGACACAGACAACACTTCACAAGGTGCTAGTAAAAGAACTTTTCCACTTCCAATGAGGGCATATAAACTGAACATAAGAGGCTGGTCTTAGAAACTGTCATTTTATCTTGATTTCCCCCGCGACATTGTTTAATTCAATCAATGCTAATACATTTGGGTACATAAGGCCATACAAATGATATCTTTGTTCTCCAGGCAACACCGTTGTCTACCAAAAGAAATAGTTAAGAAACTCACCTATTGCATATCTAACTAAATCAACAGAAAAAAACGACTGTTTCTGTTATATATTTCTTGTTTACAGTTAGCAAAAACTAGTAAAAATGTATAATGAAGTATTAAGAAAGAAATGATACAAAACATGTTCATTTAAAAAGCTATATACAGGCTACATTCTACATACTGTACTGTGAAGCGTTATAAATGCATATTTCAGTCTAGGGTTAATGGGTGCTGCCTGCAAGACAAACAGAATAGAGAAAGTACCCCTAATGTAGTGATAACATTTGACGTGGATGAGGCTTATCAGAGCTCAGGGTTATACCTACTTAGTGTTTCAATTTCGACACAAACAAGGCTATGATGCGTTAATGCAATGAACAAAATGCGTGATGTCATTTCTTCGGGATCTTTAGCTACATATTAAATATAATGAGCTGAATCGCCAAAATGAAAAAAAAAAAAAAAAAAAAAAAAAAAAACAAAAAAAAACAAAAAAAAAACACACGATTAAAATGGGTTTTGTTTGTATTGCTTAATCATCTAGACGAGTTAAACAAAAATACCAGTGTGGAATGTATAGATGGAACAATGTTTAGTGCAAGACACTACGTTTTTTTTTTTGTTTTTTTCATTAAATCATTCACTCTAATATTTTCAACTACTGATAGCTTATGAATTTCAAGACACAATATTATGCAAATAAGGCGTTGTCTAATCTGTGCATTTATGCACAAATGATGTTAAAATGACAATCTTTACTTCACAGTCAAGACATTCCCTAAATGATTTTACAAAACAATAATTAAAAACTTTAATTGTTGGTGAAAACACTGCTGTATCATACATACAAACATATATACATATACAGTATATATATATATATATATATATATATATATATACACAGTAGAGGAAAATACATATTTGCTCCCACTGATTTTGAAAGTTTGTACTCTGATAAATAATTAAACAGTCTATGATTTTTATGGTCGCTTCATTTTAATAGTGAGAGACGGAGTATCAAAATTAAAATCTAAAACCCTAAATAAAAAAAGAGGGAAATAAGTATTTGATCCTCTGAAAGCCATGACTTATTTTGGCTCCCAAAGAGCACTGACACATCCTAATCTAAGTGAAGTCGTTACCTGCACAAGACACACCTGTCCCAAATTGTCACCTGTATAAAAAGCCACCTGCCAACAGACTCAGTGCCACTCCAACATGTCCACCATGGACAAAAATAAAGAGCTGTCTAAAAAAGCCAGGGACAATATTGTTAACATACACAAGGCTGGATTGGGCTACAAATCCAGAAGTAAGACGTTGGATTAGAAGGTGACAACTGTTGGTGCAATTATTTGAAAGTGGAAGAAGTACAACATGACTATCAGTCGACCTCGGCCTGGAGCTCCATGGAAGATATCACCTTGTGGAGTTTCATTGATCATGAGAAAGGTTTAAAATCAGCCAAGAACTCCACGTGAGGAGCTGGTTAATCATCTCAAGGCACCTGGGATCACAGTTTCCAAAAAAACAAACAAACAAAAAAAAAAAACATTGGTAATACACGGAGACGTAATGGTTTAAAATACTGCAGTGCACACAAGGTTCCTCTTCTCAAGAAGGCTCACATCCAGGACATCCTTATAAACAACTACAAGAAACGTCTGACTGCTGTGCTCGCCAACAAGGGTTCGGCCACTAAGTATTAAATAATGTTTTACTAGGGGGTCACATACTTATTTCCTTCAATTAAATTATTTTTTATTTCTCATTTCATGTAATGTTCTTAGTTTTTCATTTGATATTTTATGTGTCAATGTTAAAATTAAGCTGGCATAAAATTATAAGATGTTTATTTTTCGTATTAAAACTTTTTAAAATTAGTGGGGGAGCAAATGTTTTTTTTCTCCACTGTATATACGGTGCCTTGCAAAAGTATTCGGCCCCCTTGAACTTTTGAACCTTTTGCCACGTTTCAGGCTTTAAACATAAAAATATAAAATTTGAATTTTTCGTGAAGAATCAACAAGTGGGACACAATTGTAAAGTGGAACAAAATTTATTGGATATTTTAAACTTAAAAATAAGAAACTGATTCTGTCCCTTTACTTTCAGTGCAGCAAACTCACTCCAGAAGTTCAGTGAGGATCTATGATAGATCGAATGTTGTCCTAAATGACTGATGATAAATAGAATCCACCTGTGTGTACTCAAGTCTCTGTATAAATGCACCTGCTCTGATGGTCTCAGAGAGCATAAAGACCAAGGAACACACAAGGCAGGTCCGAGATAGGGTTAGGGTTTATCAACCCTAACCGTAACCCTGTTGTGGAGAAGTTTAAAGCTGGATTTGAATACAAAAAGATTTTCCAAGCTTTAAAAATCTCAAGGAGCACGGTGCAAGCAATCATATTGAAATGGAAGGCGTATCAGACCACTGCAAATCTACCAAGACCCAGCCATCCCTCTAGGCTTTCAGCTCAAACAAGAAGAAGACTGATCAGAGATGCAGCCAAAAGGCCCATGATCACTCTGGATGAACTACAGACATCTACAGCTGAGGTGGCAGACTCTGTCCATAGGACAACAATCAGTCGTACACTGCACAAATCTGGCCTTTATGGAAGCATGGCAAGAAGAAAAACATTTCTCAAAAAGATCCATAAAAAGTCTTGTTTAAAGTCTGCCACAAGCCATCTGGGAGACACACTAAATATGTTGAAGGTGTTCTGGTCAGATGAAACCAAAACTTTTTGGCCACATTGCAAAACGTTGTGAACACACAATCCTCACTGTCAAACATGGTGATGGCAGCAACGTGGTTTGGGGACAGGGAAGATCGATAAAATTGATTGATGGATGGAGCCAAATACAGGACCATCCTGTGGAAGTCTGCAAAAGATCTGAGACTGGGACAGAGATTTATCTTCCAACAAGACAATAATCCAAAACATAAAGCAAAATCTACAATGGAATGGTTCACAAATAAACGTATTCAGGTATTAAAATGGCCAAGTCAAAGTCCAGACCCGAATCCAATCGAGAATTTGTGGAAAGAGCTCTCCATCCAACCTCACTGAGCTCGAGCTGTTTTGCAAGGAAGAATGGGCAAAAAGTTCAGTCTCTCAGTGCATAAGATGGCACTACAAAGTATTAACACAAGGGGCCGAATAATATTGCACACCCCACTCATTGTTGATTCTTCACACAAAATTACAATTTCATATCTTTATGTTTGAAGCCTGAAATGTGGCAAAAGATTGAAAAGTTCAAGGGGGCCGAATACTTTTGCAAGGCACTGTATATATATGTATATACACATACACTGTTTTATTACTAATAACTCGGATTAAGGACTGATGAACATTGAAGGAAGCCTGTACACTGTGGTACACGTGGTAGTAGCAGGTGAAACGGTGTGTTTCATGACTTGGGTGTCTTGGAGCTAAGCCCACTTTGCAGTCTCAGGTAATGCATCTAAATATAAGTCACTGGGCCAAGATATTAATATAAAAAATTTCTGTACAGCTTTTACAAGATAAAAAGAACTCATAATCGTAACTTCTGCCTGCCATGTCTTGCCGTCTTTCTGCGTTTTTGTATAAAGTACTCATGCACTATTGTCTACAAAAGTTCTGAACTTCATTCGATGAAAACATTCTGACAAACATATTTGTAGTTTTTTTTTCCAAAAACACTTCCAAAACCACTGGCAACATGTTTGTGCTTAGTTGATGTCTTTAAGTGCCATCTGGACCATCTATGGCATGTACAACTAAAAATAGGCAATAAATATCAGTGATAGTGCTTAGCGAAGAAAATAACTATATAAAATGGTCATTAAAAAAAAGAAACAAAAACTTTCTTTTACCATAAGAACAGCTGCTGTTGGGCAACACTTATAAATAAAATGATAATCATAAAAACAATACTTATTCAAAGTCAAATGACAATGATAAGCCACATCCAAGAAGAACAAATGAATTCCTGAATTTCTACCTTATCCCCGCCCTTTGCACCAATGCATGCATGTAGCTGTATACATGCAAGGGATACTTTCTTAATCTTGGAATGACTGCTATTTATTATTTCAGAATATCTTAGCAACCCCTGAAAAGTCAACACCTGTAGTAAAATGAGACAAAAAATCTTTTTACAAAATATTAATATTGGTAGTAGGTATTCTGTACATTTTTTAATATCCGAAAGTTATAAAGTATAAGTAGAAGCAAAAACCTATTCTGAGCTATAAATCGGAAAGAAAGAAAAAAAAAGAAAGAAAAAAAGAAATAAAAGAACTTAAGGTGTGACTCGCACAATCCCCCATTCTGTCTTTTAGATTTTTTTTGCTTGTGTCAATAAAAGGGGGGAGGATCTGTTCAGCTAGTCCTGGCTGTCCATAAGAGCATCAGAAGAACAAGTTAACTTCCCTCCACTGTCCAGTTACAGGAGGAGCTTCCCATTCCGATGAATTTTTAAGATTTTTCCGAGTCTTTGTTTAGCGGTGGCCATGCCTTTCTTCAGCCGCTTGGCTGAGAAAGAAAGAAAGTTGTAGTTAACATACAGGTAAGTCATTTGTTAAATATACCACAAAATTAAAGACTAATGAAAGGGAGCACATTTAAAAATTAAATTACACTTTATACCAAATACCCAAGAGCTGAGTTGAAAATCAAGAAAAACAAGTGATCCATTTTTGCCCACAGAGGGATTTGTCTTCTACATTTAACCATTTGTACAGTAACACACACCGGAGCAGTGGGCAGCTGTGCACATTGCGCCAATGGAGCAATTGGGGTCTGGTGCATTTCCCAAGTGCACTTCAGCCAGAGTACTTGGTGGGAGCGGGAATCGAACCGGCGACCTTCAGGTCACAAGGCTGGTTCCTTAACCGCAAAAATGTTTGTTATAACCTACAAATATACACTAAATCCAGGGGTTTCAACTGGCCTCAGTCTGCGCCCCACATGTGCTTATGGCTAATCACTTTAATACTGTAGAATACAAACCGAATAAATTTATTTTAAAAAAACTAGTAAAAATTGTTAAAAATGTACAATGGAATCTGTTTTTGTTGCAAATCTGTTCGCAAACAGTCAAATCTAAAATCGATTAAAACATTTTTTATAACATAAATTTAGTGTTTAATACTAAAAAAAAAGACAAAGACAGCCAATAGCTACGTTCCTTACTGAGAAGTTGGTAACAATGCTGCAGGGAGCTATATTGAGTACGCACATCATGTTTCTAAAACTGCTTCGTAAATTATTTGTAAATAATTAAAGCTGAATAAAATGAGGTTAGGGCAGCCTCGGAACGCAACGCCTCGCAACACTGGGGATTTCCTATTTGAATCTTAATCTGGGTGGTGTTTCATGTTCTCCCAGTACCAGCATGGGTTTCCTCTGGGTTCTCTGGTTTCGTCCCACAGTCCAAAAACATGGCTTCAATGTAAATTGAATGCTCTACATTGCCCCTTATAGAGTGTGTTAGTGTGTGTGGCTGTGTGAGTGTGTGCCCAGCGATAGATTGGCACCCTGTCCCGGGTGTACTTGCCCACCGCTCGAAACTTTCTTCCCTGGCCAGGCATGGGGAGCCCCCATGACCCTATTAAAGGATTAAAAGGAAGATAATAAATAAATGAATAAAATACGGTTAAAAACCTTTCCTCTCCTGCTTAGAAATCCACCTGTGTTTTGCAGCGGGACAATAAAACTATAAAAAACAATAACAGACAGCCTACACTGACTTAGCAATTATCTAACTATAACAGAAAGCTCTGTGATGTGGTCGCCCTCAGCTTTACGTATTTGCTTTGTGCTTTTTGTTTGGAACACCACATGTATAATGCTTTGTCTCGAGGCAGAGATGCTCAGCACCTTTTAAAATACTGCCATAGTTTGTTACGAGGTCACGTATTTACTTACCTTTGGAATCGGCCGAGTTACCCCGCTCCACTTTTGCTGGCTGCATGGAGCCGTTGTTGGGAGATGAAGTAGAGGGGCGTCGCTGATTGAGGAAGACTCCTGGGGCCATGGGCTGCGAGCTGATCGCTAGTTTGCCAGTTCCAGTTCCGTATTCCGGTTCGGCTGAGTTTCCCTCAGAGTCGGGCGTTTGCTCTGGAGAGCTACTGTCATGAGAATGTCTATGAGACTCCTCCACAGCCAAAGGCTTTTTACTGATGACCTTCTTCTTTTTCTTAATTCTTTGCTGTTCTTCCTGAAACAATGAGACAGAGTGAAATAAGCATCAAGTCCCTGACACACAACTCACACACATACGGTTCGTCAGAGATACCTGCGTGCACAAACATGCTCTTATGTGCTGTAAGGACTTCTTATACAGACCAGCCGTTGCCCGTCCTGCGCCCAGGTGGCGAGCATGTTTATAGAATGCTTTATTGAAGTCACTCACTGGTTTGCTGATTTTGCAAGATAACTTCCTCTAGTCCGTCTTCATTAAAGTTTTCGGAAAGCAAAGCAGTGCTGATCGGACACATTTAGTCAGATGTCCTCTTTGCTGTTGACGTGCAACTTGTAGCATGCCTTACAGTGTTAGCTTCACGTTAAGCCACCTCGCATCATCCCCTTCCCTCTACCCATGCGCCAATCGCTATACGCCAAGCGGCTCGCGTCTTCCCCTCCCCTTACCTGTGTGGCAATCGCTATGGTGAATCGCACACGAAGCGCCCTATATTATAGACATGTTAAGTTTGATCCTCAGAAAGTTAACGCGAAACAAGTTACACTGTAGTATGATCATTATTCAATCTGCTTTTAGATTTTTTATTTATTATTATGGGGCAGCACAGTGGCTTAGTGGTTAGAGGGATCCAGGTTCGAATCCCGAGCTAAGGGGCGTTTCCATGTTCTATGTGTGGGTTTCCTCCCACAGTCCAAAGACATGAATTTGAGGTAAATTGGTTGCTCGTAATTGCCCCAACTAAAAAGCTCCTATATTGTTGTGTGTGTGTGTTTGTAAGTGATTCTGTGCTCTGTGATGGTTTGGCACCCTGTTCTGTGTTTATCTGTCCAGTGCCCAAAACGTTTTCGCCTTGATGGACATTGAAACCCAGTGGTTAACACATCCGAATCTCAGTGTCGGTGATCCAGGTTCGAATTCCAATCCGGTTGGAGTTTCCATGTTCCATGTTCGCATGGATTTTCTCCAGGTTCTATGGTTCTCAAAATTCCAAAAGGCCTGGTTGCTCTAAATTGCCCCTGTACAGTGTTTGTATAAGTAAGTGTGTGATGAATTGGTGCTTAGTCCTGTGAATCTGCCCAGCACCCGAAACGTTCTCCTTGGTGGGCATGGGTAATCCCCCTGTGCATTTCCATGCATTGTGGAAACTGTAGATGAAGAAGTCTTCTATATTTGTTTATGGTGCATACATGAACCTACCCACACATACTGAGGGGACGAAATTTTTATTCACTGATTATTTTCTAAAAAACTGGCAGAATAGCTGGATGTGGAGAACTTGATAACATGAATGTTAAAACGCCATTTTTTTGGAATGAGTGATGGCTTCGGAGTTTATATATTTATAATGAACGTATTATTACAGAGTGAGGTTTGTGGTAATTAAAATACAAGCGAGGACCTGCCATCCGAGGTGTTGCATTTCATGGCAAAAGTAAACAAACAAACAATTGAACGGAGGAAAGCAAGAACCCGTATTTCTGAAATTATGGTAGGTAATAAGTTTCAGCCTGTAGGGAGTTGGGAAAACCCCGACGTGACAGTGGAGGGGTTCTAACTTCGATGGTGATATGAAACGTATCGTAAGAAGGTTAGAAGTACTTAGCTTTTCCAATGACATGATAGGGATTCAGATCTTTGAAAAAGTCGTAGGTTCGTGGTTTGAAGGTTCCAGGTTCCCAATCCCACCAATTACTATGACTAAAGTCACCATGAGCAAGGCACCTAACCACGTGTGCTCAATTTACTAGTGTGTATATTTGTGTGTTTCACTACACAGATGGGTTACATGTGAAGTACAAATTCTTTACACTGTGTGTAAAGTAAAAAAAATTAAAAAAAAAAAAAAAAAAAAAAAAATCACTTTACATTT
>JAOUQT010297987.1:0-16452 GCA_025769995.1 Xyliphius kryptos | reverse complement strand
GCCGCTTCAGGTGCGCTAATCAACCCTGATCAGCGCCGCGGCTCCGCCACGCCCCCCAACGCCACCGCGTCACAATTGTATATCACACATTGATACGAGTATGAAGCGCTCAGATGTATGCATTATTGCCAATAACGTCACAGTTGGACTGCTCAGCCAATCAGATTTAAGGACCGACACTACCAGTTTTATAGTAACAAGTACAGCTGGTTATAAGGCTTAAGAAAAAAATTATATATAAACACTGGCTATCTGAATTTGGAGGGAGGTGTTGGGTAATTTTATGCCGTTGTATTCATATGTTGATTAATCAGCGATCTAACATTTCATTGAATTACAAAATACATTAACTACCTTAAAATAGGGTCTTGATCTTGCAAATGTAGAAGGATAATTGGAGGCTGATGTAGCTCTGATCCTCTTTGTCCGTTCTACGCAGGGGCAACGCTGGCTGTGATTGGCTCCCATGCAGCTTTCCGAGAACTGGAGTCGTCGGACTTGGAGGAGCTCCTGATGGAACCCGTGTAAACTGTTGTGAGCTTCTTTTTCCTGCTCTGGGGTCAATCGTGCTATTCTCATGAAGTAAACAATGACTCTCTTCGGAACTTTGTCTTTATTGGCCATGGAAACACAGAGATGATAATCCATGCAGACTGACGGTGCAGCCTACAGCGCACATGCCTTCACTGTGCTTATTAAATATAAAGCTACATGTTTATCTGTTACACAATAACATACGTAAGAGATGTACAAATTCAACAAACAATGTCATTTATCTAATCAGGGGATCTGTCTTTAAAGATACTTTTTTTTTTTTAACTTGGCTCGTGTTTGACATCATATAACCTAAAACTTATTGACAAAATGGGACATTAACAGTCAAATAGATCACACAACCAGCAACCGCAAAATGGCTATACAGTATTAATCCTTTAGGGCAATCATGGGCAGGTTCAAGCAGATCCTGGGTTTGCCTTCCATTTGGACCTCCCACATTCTAAAGACATGCTGACAGGTAAATTGAAAATGCCAAATTGAACCTATTGGACGTATTGTAACCATTTGTGTAGTTTAGTAGCCACTGCTGTTAGATGTTAATCTCCTAAAACTAAGGAAGAAACTGAGCAGCTCCTCTCATCTTCCACTTAATCCTATGGGATGGGTTCCTAATGCCCATCCAGAGAACGTTTTAGGCACAGGGCAGCTACACTTAGGAGAGTGCGTCAATCCATATTCATCGCCGGCTACAGACACACATTTAGGGCAATGTACCCTGAATTCATACCAGCGTGAGCGGCTCATGTTATACTATAAGTGTCTGAACACAAGGAAAGAAACTATACAGACATAGACTTATGTATATTTATCTTAACCATACTCAGTCATAGAACCCAATAAAACATCTAGAACCTCTCCCCTCCCACACACACACGACCCTAGTCACTAGTTAAGGATTAAGCGGAAGCTTGCCCAATAGGACTACAGCACGTTTTGCCATTCTGCAGTTACATTCTGTTATATCAGAGAGTATTAAGCTGTTTATTGCATATCCTTTTGAAAATTGTAATGTCATTGTGGTTTCAGAACTCAAGTGCTTTCAACTCTATAATCACTATCTTTTGCTTTTGAAGTCTTTTATTTTGTATTTTAAGTCTTTGGAAGGTGTTTCTATTCGATTAAGCGGAAAGTGCAATAAAGTCTCTGCGACAGCGCCTTGTGTGTGATGTGATGTTGAATTGCATCGTTCAGGATGAAGATGAGGAATGACTCCTGCAGTGGAGTTGCACGCGGCCTGGCATTGTGCTCTTGTAATTCTTCTTTCTCGCCTGCCTGACATTTCGTCTGACCTCGCCGACCTTTGGAACCTCTTCCCCTGCCTGGTACCGGTCTAATTTCTCAAGTTGCCATAGTGACGACCTTGGAGAATAGGCTCCCCCCTTTGCTTTAAATCATACTGCGGCAAAGGCAGGCGGCGATCGATACTCCATTACAGTGGTGCAGTGAACGGAGGGAGGGAGGGGAACCCGCTGCAGAGGCCGTGTGTGTGTGTGTGTGTGTGTAGGGGGAACACTTTTGCAAGTCATGAATTACTGCTGATATAAAAGCGTGTTTAAAAAAAAAAAGCGCTGTCAGCATTTCGACTAAAAGACAAACAAGCTACCAGCTCAAAATAATGCATCATGATCTTATTATATATTCGTGTTTAATTTAACAAGATGCTTCTCGAATGCCTTACACAGCACTGAATACAAGAACCTGGTCAGGTATCACCATGTGCCCTTAAGGTGATTAAATATGTAGTGTTATATATTCCTGGTTCTTTAATCATCTTTTATTAACTATTAGCTTAAATACAGACATCTCAGAATCCTGATATTACTGAGAAGTGTTTTTAATGGTTAGTCCTGGTCAGTGAAACATTTAGGTTAATTTAAAGAAGGGAGGTACGGTGGCATAGTGGTTATCACGTCCGCACCTTCCCGATCTGGATAAAGTTTCCATGTTCTCCTCGTGCCCTTGTGGGTTTTCTCTGGATTCTCCGGTGTCTTCCCAAAGTCATAAACATGGATAAGTTGAACTGACTGCTTTAAATTGCTTCTATATGGTGAATGTTGATGGTGAATGTTTGCCTAGCAATAGACTGGCCAACTGTTTTTAACCCAGTGGGAAGTTTGGGGAATGCCTTTTTCTATTCCAGCTCGATTACTTTAGTGTACAAAGTTTTATATTTTAGTTTATAAAGCGGCAATTTTTTAAATCTGATTGGCTAAGCCGTTTGTCCAGCTGTGACTATTAATAATGCACCCCTCTGAGAGCTTTACATTCGTATCATTGTATGACATACATCATCTTTAATCATGTACCATTATTGGAAATATAGATTTCATATAAACAGTGATCAGATTGCTGATGAGCACTAAACCTGTATCCTGTTACTCGGTGAAAAACATACATTTTAAACGTGGACTAGATTATGTCATGGAACACCAAATTACGAAAAATTTAGTTTTCAATCCTACAGTGTAGATGATTTCTCCTTAATGACTGACTTGTTCTCTCATTTGTAAGTCGCTTTGGCTAGAAGCATCTGCTAAATGACTAAATGTAACACCTTATTCCCATAATTTATTCACAGTAATACACACTATCATCTTATTTAATAAAGCAAAAAGAGATGTAATTGTACCTTATAGCTTTAGTATAACGCAGGAGTTCAGGTCAGCGGTTGAGGTTCAGACTCGGTACAATCCAGTAAAATTCCGCCACATTCAGCCAACCATGGTGTAATGGACATTGCTTCATGTGCTGTGTCACGGTCATGCTGAAACAAACAAAAAAAGGCCTCCAATCGCTTCCACACAGTTGGAACCATACATTTGTCAAAATTCATGGGTATGTGCTTAAGTCGATTCACCTATGGCAACAGGACTAATTAAACTATGATTAAACTATGTTTTTATTTGGGGTTGTTTATAACGACTTTTCATGCATGACAGTCTCTTGTCTGCATCCAAATAAGACCCCAAACTAAGCCCGGATAGAATATTAAATCATAATTAGAATACTAATTAATGTACTATTAAATACTAATTGATATATTATTACATTCCAGACACTGATTTATTATGTAATTTTAAATTTCAAATTACACAAATTGGGTATTTTAAAGCTAATTACACACAAATGATCCATCAAACCCAAAATAGATGTTGATAAATGGATTATCAAAACCTGGAAGTAATGTTTTGATGGATTATTAAATACAAAATTAGACACTAAAATAATCCTGAATTTGACACAAATGATTACTTATAAAACAAAGGCAAAACTGTTAATTCTTTGATAAGACTATAATAGTTTATAATAGTTTGTTAAGACCAGATTACAGTTATAACAGACCCACTCAGTGGAAAGGAAAAAAATGCATATATAAATACAAATTAAGAAATACACTTAATAAAACGAAGATGAATAAAAGATTTACTTACCATAAACCGAGTAACTAACTTCATTATTAAACATGAATTAATCAGGGTGAGCTTTAGACTTTTGAAGGTTAGGAGTTTAATGTATTGGATTTAGAAAAGGCTCATCTACAGAAACAGTTAAAAGTTTGGACATGCCCCCTTCTTGCTCCATCGTCTATTTTCTCCACTTACCATATAGATGGACTTTGTAGTTTTAGAATTATAGACTGTAGTTCATCACAGAACAGGTAGAATTTATTTAAACACCTTAGTGACACTGCTGGGATAGGAATGCACCGACCTCATAATACCTGCTCTGTAGTGGTACTATTGGGGTCCTGATCATTAGAGAACAAAGTAAAGAGGAGGTTAACAGTATGAACTGTAATCTACAAACAGCTGGACTAGTGTTTGGAAATGTAAAACTACAAAGTCCATTTTTACAGTAATTGGAACTGATAACATGGATAAGTGGAAATCATTATCAACCATCAACTATACAAAAAACGGTCTAATTTGGAATATAAATGTACTTTAACAGGTTCTCTATGAACAAAATTTATAAAAATCTAAATACCACAGATACACAAACGTGCACATAGTAAAGTAAATGAAGACACAGACTTGTCTTGGTTTTATTAAATGTTCTAGATGTTTTTATTGGTGTTGGTTTAATTGCTTTCACATTAGTTTTCGTCATGTTCCCGTTCTTTAATCTCTCCCCCTCAGCTTTCTAAGATGGATGCAGCTTTGGGTAGGCTGCTTCAGCGCACTGTCCTTATCACACACACACAACCAACACACTCTGTCTCTCTCTCTCTCTCGTACACACACACACACGCACACGCACACGCACACACACACACACACACACACACACAGAGAGATTAAGACCTGGGGCGCTCAGCACAGTAACACATATGTTTCCTGATAAACCAGCAATAAAGGCCTAAAACACACCGGGTCAACCTCCTCGTGATGGAATGGGCTGAAACTCCTTCCGCTGATTTTGACCAACTATCATCACAAAGCATGTGGTAAAGGATGTGCGGCTTCCGTCATGAGACAAGATGACGAGCAGGACCTGGTGTGTTTGGACTTACTAATGGCAGTAGAACCTGAAACATTAAACCGGTAACATGTCGCGCGGCGTCTCGTTACAGTTACTATATTCAAACATGCAAGAAAACCATTACTTAATTCTTTTTTTTTTGTTTGTTTGTTTTTGTTTTTCCACTGTGAACCTTTTATTAGATCCAAAGTGTAGAGATATTGAAGGTCTATATATGTTCTTTTTCCTAAAACACACAATCTGAGGTGAGGTTGTAATCGAAACAGATACCATAGCAGAGTAACACAAAGACGAAAGTCCAAAAGATTGATGTGGCTTCTTTTTTTATTTCGAAATGGAAGGAGCCGACATGTTTCCCCTCCATCTTAGATAAATCATTATGGAATGACCAAAGCCTGTGTGAACCGGGTGTGGAGGAGGTGTCTTCTCCCAGACAGTCGAAGGAATGAATCAGAGTCTACCAGGAGTACCAGGAGTTGACGGGTGGCGTTCCGCCGCAAGTCGTGTGATCCGCGTAACCCGTGTGTCATTAAAGGACAGGCAGAGGGTTCGAGGGAGGAACGCAATAGGCAAGCGGATAGGATTGGAAAAGCGCAGGGCAGGCCCTTTCTTAGCAAAGCACACACACACACACACACACACACACACACACACACACACACACACACACACACTCCTGTATTGCACCAAAAGCTCCTCTCAGATCTACATAATGATTATGCAGCTGCCGTTATTAAATATATAATAGAATTTATGTACACACCCGAATGAAAAGACATGCAGAGAGTAATACGGTGTGGGCGGGGCGTGGATGTCTGGACATGGCGACACACTTTTTCTCTTTGGGGGCGAACATGGTCGTTGGCGTTAAGCTGCAATGTATGGTGGGGGAGAGCGTGTGGTTGTGCGTCTTGAACAGGGACAGGAGGGAGAGGAGTAGAAGAAAAAATGAAGAAGGGAAAGATAGAATCAATAGTAGGTCTCTCTTTCCACCCAACCTGCGGGAGAGACAGAGCAGACGTCAACGGATGGCGCTTAGGTTTGGCTCTATCATAAGGCGTGTGTCACTGGTCAGGAAATACTTACCTCCTGGGTTCCGGCGCAGAAGGAGTTTTCGGATCTCGTCGTACACGAAGATGAGGAAGCTGTATGGGAATGCGCAGAACCACCAGGAAGGCCTGGAGAGGAAAAATATTAAATATTGAATTGTGACATAACAATGCCTTTTTTACTATAACCTACTAAAGTTACATCGTCATTTTGTTGTAAGACAGAACCCCATGAAGTACTAATAGAGGCAAATTTTGAATATAAATTGTTAAAAAATACTGAAGATTTCCATTACAACATTAAATAACGCAATAAGGTACGAGAGGACAGTCATTATTATGAAGAAATCACGGGGAAAAGGTGCTGTTAGGCCCAACGCATAGGAGAGTATAGTTACAACTCTTTCTTTATAATTATTACAAGTGAAATACCCATGCTGCGCTACAGGTACTTGTTAATAACACAAAAGTTGAAATACAATTATTTTTAATTAGGTAATGGCTTTGAATTATTATATAGTAAGGTTTGGGGCAATTTAAATTCTGAAATAAATATATGAAATGAATATAGTGTGAGTTGTGACTGGTTGCTTTCCACATGGTTGCTTTCTTACATTCATTTATTTGTAGGTTTTTCAAGGACACGATAAGGAATGACAGAGCCAAGTTTAAGCTTTGTAGGTACTCTCCAGGACCCCAATCCATCTGAAGTCCATCAGCTGCATTCAATGGCTATAGTGAATGAAAGAATGAATAACTAAATGTAGGGAAGCAAATACATGTTCTGTTTCCAAGGACATGATGGGGACTCACAATGCAACATTTCGACTTTTTAAGTACTCGAGAAGACCCTGATGTGACACTGGAGAGGTCTTGGGTTTAATGGCGATATCAAATAGACCATTCAATTTAGGAAAGGGAGAAGAACTTTCAGCCTTTTAAGGAATTTCAGCCTTGTAGGTACTTAGTGATCAGTCAGTCATTCAGTCAGTGAGGGCTGTTTTTTTTTTTTTTTGTAACATTATAAAACGTGTGATTCCAGGCCTTAAATCTATTTGGCTGAGCCATTTGTCCGTAAATCATAAAATACAGATAAATACAAAACAGCGAACCAATTACTAATGAGCACTAAACTAGTTGTGGCTGTTGTTTAGAAACTGTGTTCTGTAATTTGGCCACTAGATAATAGATTTCGATTGTTTGAGAAACCGGTATCCTGTTACTCAGTGTTAGCTTTAAAAACAGGACTAGATTACAAGCAGAACCTTGTTTTTTTTATAGTGTTTTTGTAATCGTTTTATAAAGGCACGTGGTTGTGTATTATTTGTTATTGCAAATAAATCACAGGAAAGAGGTGTAACTGTACTCTGTTTCGCATCACGATTTATTTACAAAAATGCACTCTCGTACCTTATTGCTGTAATAAACAATTATTGTGTTCCACTCACTTTAGTGGATACATCCTGAGTGCTACGTCCATGCCAGGGCAGTAAGACAGGAAGGCGGCCAGCGCCGTCTCCTCGAACAGGCCGAAGATCAGGATCTTATTCCTGTAAAGAAACCCAAAGCATTGAAGGCTTGCACAACAGAAGCACCACAATGTGTTTGGAGACATAAATCTCACCTCATGCCCTGCTGGAAGACGGAGTTACGCCTGGTCTTGCAGATGATCAGATCGGCCCACTGCACCACCACGATGCTGACGAAGAACGCCGTGTGGCATGTAAACTCAACAATCTTTCTCTGCTCATAGGTCTGAGAGGGACAGACAACAAGAACATGTGAGCTGAGCTTTTATTTACAATGGACACACACAGATACTGAGCTTTCCAAACATCCACCATCCGCTCACTTACCCACTGCTGTCCGTAGCTGTCCTCCAGGTCGTTGGTGTTGCGGTCGTCCCACGACAGCCTGATGCCCACCAGGTGAGATGGAAGAAAGCCGTTCTCAGCCAGGATCACGAAGTAGGCAAAGAAACCCCCAAGTGCCTGAATCATGCCTAAATACAGCCAACACAAGGAGGCTTTAAAGTATCAGCTCTTTGATTTTATTACTTTATTAGCCAATAAGTGTTAACAGTGTTGCTTATTGCATGTCAACCTGCGCCACACCACATATTGTTTCTTATTTCGCCGTTGTTCTCTTTAATTTACTCCTGGCAACGTCCCACCCAGTGGGGTCTTAAATAGAGACTAATAAAAAGATCAAGGGTTCAGATCAAGATCAAGTGACGTCAAGCCAGCTGACGTCACCTTCTGTCATACACGAGCTCACAGACACCTACGATTAGTTAGTCTCTCCTTGACTGATGGATGAAAAAGCATGACACCTTCAAACACCTACCGCCTTCTAAGCAGGGGTTTTCTACTGGTTTTCTACTACCCAGGACCTACACTTTCTCATGGTCATTAAGTCACGACCCACATTTAAAGACTAAAGATTTTTTACATTTTTTTAAACAATATTTACATTAATGTAAATCTAGTTAATTATAAGTATCATCTTATTTACAAATAAAAAATAAATAGAAAAGTTGACGTTTAACATTTAACAGAACTATCTAAAGATTTTTGATCCAAAAATCTTTAATCTCAAAAATGTAATTTATCGCGTCTTTCCACACGCGGGCAATCACAGCAATCTTATTGCCGCTCTCGTATTTTTTTAATGATTTAAATCGTCAACTCGAGCTAGTTTCTTTAATGTGCTGCTGGATCTGAAAACTTTGGTCCCATGATGGAGCTAAAAGTAAAATGTCATGTGATCATGTCGACTACATCTAAAGCAACCAGTAAGAACGTAATTATCGCTGAGAAAATCACCAAATCCGGTTATCCAAAGTCAACGAAAACAGAGGATCCACTGTATTGTTTTACAAGCTCTTCACTTTAGGGTCGCAACACCTTCATTTAAGAACCACTGATTTAAAGAACAGCATACTTCGTTTAGTGCATTGTTTTGAAGCAGTCTTTGTTTTAATATGAATAAACCTTGTGAGGACCGAGGCTCTGAGAAACTGGGCAGTGTTAACAAGTCCTCCACAACTAAACCGCGTAAACGGTGCATGTTATTGTATGTGCGTATTACCGATCTGTCCGTATGCAATGCTGATGAGACGCTCATTGACCAGCTTGTCCCTCTGAGGGTTCCTGGGCTGCCTCTTCATGATGTCACTCTCAGCTGCCTCATAGGCCAAAGAGATAGCGGGAACCTAAACAGAAAACGTGTCAGTACTGTAAAGCCCCACAACGCAGGACCAAATCGCTTAACTCCCTCTCGTTTCATTATCTTCCACTTGATCCTCTACTAGGGTCGTGTGTGTGTGTGTGTGTGGGGGGGGGGCTGGTATAGGGATATTCCTAGCGCCCAGAACACTTCGGGCACTGGGCAAATACTCCCAGGACAGGGCACACGCTTACTCACTCTCCCAGAAACAATAGATGGGGCAATTATGAGCAGCCAGTTCACCTTGAATCCATGTTTTTGGACTGTGGGAGCAAACCAGATACATGCGATCGGGACACCATCTTGTTCAGTAGCCAATTTTAATTTTTTTTTTAATGCTGAGGATGTGCTTATTACCTTGGTACACCCACTGATACAATGGCTTTCATGGAGACCTAGCTGTGTGAGAGGTTTATAAATTAGGCCTTTTAAACCGTATTTAAAAGGGGAACATAAAAATAATACCTACTTGCATAGTTTACATTTTTTAAACTCAAATACATCTTTGAGTGACTTTCGATTTGAGATATTTAATATTTTGAAACGTTATTAGTGATAATGGAACCCCTCCTTTGCATGCATTCTCACCATGTCTGTGCCCAGGTCGATGCAGAGGATGGTGATGGTACCCAGGGGCAAGGGGATGTTGACGATAATGAAGAAGAGGAAAGGAGTGATCTCGGGGATGTTGCTAGTCAGAGTGTAAGCGATGGACTTCTTCAAATTGTCGAAGATCAGGCGACCTGCAGCGAGTGAGGTAAATAAATTAATATGCATATTGAATTCTGTAACCCACATCGCTCGCAAGCCACTCACCCTCTTCTACCCCGGTAACAATGGAGGCAAAGTTATCATCCAGCAGGATCATGTCGGCAGCCTGCTTGGACACGTCCGAGCCTGCGATCCCCATAGCGACCCCGATGTCAGCCTTCTTTAACGCGGGAGAGTCGTTCACGCCGTCGCCGGTTACAGCTACAATAGCCCCCTAACAAAGCCAGCCAGAGAAACTTTAACCGATCAGCAATAAAAAAAAACAATCTAAACATTCTGGATCAATTATAATTTCCAGGTATGATGTAACACTGGCAGGTATAAGAAGTTGTGTGATTAGTAGGAGCTCATACTGATGTATGTTGTGTTTTTTTTTTGTTTTTTTTTGCATGTACCTGTCGCTGGCAGCCCTCTACTATGATAAGCTTCTGCTGAGGTGAGGTCCTGGCGAAGACTATTTCAGTGTGGTTGCGCAGAATCTCATCGATTTGGTCCTGAGACATGTCCTTTAGTTCAGTGCCATGGATCACACAGGCTTTGGCGTCCCTGAAACACACACAGAGACACTTACAGATCAGAACCAAGGATATAGAAGATGTTAATAAGAATCAAAATACTTTTTTGATCCCCGGAGTAAATTGTAAAGTTAAGGTTGATGAGATTGACCTACAGACACTTCATTTTTGTTGTTTGGGGTCGAAACACAGGATCAGCCATTATACATCACCCCAGCACCACTAATCCGAGTTTAGTGCAGAGGTGGGTAAACCACTGCCCATGGGCCAGATGCGGCTCGTTAGGCTTTTAAATCCGGGTCGCTGAACTTTTTTAAACTATATCAAAATATTCTATTATTAGATACTTCTTGCATTCCTTTTCCTTGCTATGCCTGCGTAGATGGTGCGCTCTACTGGTGAGGTGTTTTACTTTCTCTTTAATCTCTAAAAATAGTGGACAGAGAAAAGAAAAAAGCATAGGGAGTTAAATTTTAGATGACCAATGTGGTCCATGGGTCCCTCAGGGCCCACACAGGTAACCTTGAAAGGACGTAGCCACTATGCCCCAAATTAAAGCAATAAAACACGAGGGTGTGCATTACACGAGTACAGTTACACCTCTTTCTCATGATTTATTCACAATAATTTACAATCCCAAGTGCCTTATTGCTTGTTCCCAACATTATAAAAAAAAAAACAATTTGATTTATTAAAAGCCAAATTATTAATAAACCGGTCTTCCAAGAGGTGATCTAGTCTGATTTTTAAAGTGAACACAGACCTGAGATCTACTAGATACCGGTTTCTTTAGTAATCAAAAAACGAATGCAGTTTACAAAAAACAAAAAAAATAATGTATGTTTTGCATTGATACAATTGTGACGTGCTCAGAGGCGTGCATTATTGTCAGCTTATCAGATTTGAAGACCAGAACCACCCGTTTTATAATAATTACTGGTGGTGATCATGTACCTAGGGTTGACCTGGCTGACTGGGATGTTAAGGCGAGCTGCAATGTCCTCCACTGTCTCGGTGCCTTCAGATATGATGCCCACTCCCTTGGCGATGGCTTTGGCGGTGATGGGATGGTCTCCAGTCACCATGATGACTTTAATGCCGGCCGAGCGGCACTTGCCCACAGCGTCTGGCACAGCGGCACGTGGTGGGTCGATCATGGACATAAGGCCTACGAAGCAGAGGTTGTCAGTCTGGAAGTTCACATCGTCGGTGTCGAAAGCAAATCCTTTGGGGAATTGATCCTCTGGCATGAGCAGGTGACAGAATCCTGTAAAAGAAAATACAAATGTATTTTAAAAAACAGCTGTAACAGTCTAGTTAGTCTTTTCATGTGGTTTCGGTGGGTTTCTGGTGGCGCTGCACCGAACTGTATTGTATCCTGTGCTATTTTAAATGATTAGTGTACTGTACATCTTTTCTTACCCAGCACTCTCTCTCCAAGACCTCCCAGTTCCAGGTAAGCATTCTGGAAGGCTTCTTTCATCTCTTCGTCCATTGGCTGCTCTTTACCCTGCAGCATAATGGTGGAGCAACGGTCCAAAATGCGCTCGGGAGCCCCCTTCATCACCAGCAGGTAGCGGTTATCATTGGGGTCCTCGGTCTCATGGATGGACAGCTGAAAGAAAAAAAGAAGTTCAAGTCAAAAAAGGACAGCATAAGCTGCATGAATGGAAATTTCAACGTAAGAAATCTAAATTTACCAGAGTTTAAAAACTTTTTTTATAAGATTATACATGTCCAACTTTGTGGCAACAATTTAGTAAAGGCCTGTTTCCAATTAAACGTGACTATCTGACTCTAAATAGTTAATTTTTCTCGAAATCTCCCCATTATAAATGATCACTGTGGTAGTAGCCATAAAGAAATCCCCATCTAGGCCTCCTTCCCATCAGTAGCTAGCTGTGTCTGTGACTTGAACATTACATTACACCCACCTTAGTAATGCACAACTATCTGCTCCACACTTTATATTTAAAGCTTTAAATTATTAGAATGTTAAAACACAAAATAGGAAGCTAGATATGGATTCTAGTTACTGGCTGCAGTTCACCACCGTTTCCACACTGACCTGATATTTGTTGGTGGAATTGAAGGGGATTTCAGCAACCTTCTTGTTCTTGTCCCTCATTTGCCTGACAGAGCCACAGGACAGCTCGATGCACTTTAGCAAGGCCGACTCGGAGGCGTCGCCTGCTACGTCCCTCTTCAGGATGGGCAAAGCGTCTTGGCCGGCCTTGAAGGCCGCTCTGTTACACAGGGCTGCGATACGAGCCAGAGCTACCCATGTGATGGAGGTCTTATCAAATGAAGTGCCTGCACAGAAGGTCACAATGCATAATTAGTGTAGAACCAAAGTTCTAAGACCTGATGCAGTAAAGATATATTGTTATTAGGTGAATGACACCCGAACCTTGTAATACTTCACTGCTCACTCTGTCTGGTGGGGTATGTTTTTATTTCTATATTACTACAAACAGTATTAATATTAATTTACACATAGTTGCATTGCGCCTTTGAAATAGTAATTCCCCAAAATCAGGGCCCACCTCACTCTTAAAGGAAATGGCAAGTAACAGTCTGATTGGTTTATTGCATGTGACGCCCAAAGCGCACCAATGAATCACATTGTCATGATATCAGAGAAGCAAGCAGCAAGGTGCGAGGTCTACAGATCGCTAAAGGTCGCTAAAATAAAGCCCCTTGAGCACCTTTTGTGCGGCTGTGTGTGCCCAGAGATGGGTTGGCGCCCTGTCCTGGGTATATCTGCCCAGCGCCCGAGATGTTCTCCCCTGGATGGGCATGGGGAACCCCACCATGACCCTAGTACAGGATTAAGTGGAAAATAATGAAGGAATGAATGAATAAATATGTACACAAATCCACCGTTGCTACGTGGCGACACTCAACGCTGAGGAACCAGGTTCGGATCCCAATCTGAGTGGAGTTTCACGTTCTCCCTGTGCATGGGTTTTGTTCCAGTTTCCTTCCACAGTCCAAAAACATAAATTCATGATGAATTGGCTGCTCTAAATTACCCCTTTAGAGTGTGCGTGTTCGTTTGTGTGTGTCTGTCTGGCGATGGAATGGCACATTGTCCTGGGTGTATTTGCCCAGCCACCAAAAGGTTTTTCCCTGGGTGAGCATTGGGAACACCTCCCCCCCCCCCCACTCGTGACCCTACTAGATGGATGTAGAGATGGGAAGAACCCACAAACTCTACACAGAAAGAACCTTATCTACCCCTCATGTGATTGTAATTCCCTCATGTGAATCTACAGCAGTAATAAAAGACTCTAACCAGACTGGTCCTCAGTTGTATCAGCCTCGTGGATCTGGTTGTCGAACCACATATGTGCGACAGTCATGCGGTTCTGTGTCAGGGTTCCGGTCTTATCCGAGCAGATGGTGGAGGTGGAGCCCAAAGTCTCTACAGCCTCCAGGTTCTTCACCAGACAGTTCTTCTTCGCCATGCGCTTAGCCGTCAGAGTCAAACACACCTAACAAAAGGATTATAACATACATATATATTCATTTCTGGTAAATCCTGGTCTCTGCATGACGTTTCTCTATGGTGCTTCGCTCACAGTGACTGTAGCCAGCAGCCCTTCAGGCACGTTGGCCACGATGATGCCGATGAGGAAGATGACTGCCTCCAGCCAGCTGTAGCCCAGGATGATGGACAGGATGAAAAAGGTGACACCCAGGAAGACTGCCACACCTGTGATGATGTGAATGAAATGCTCGATCTCCTTGGCGATGGGGGTCTTTCCTGTCTCCAGCCCTGAGGTCAACGTGGCGATGCGACCCATCACTGTGCGGTCCCCAGTGCAAACAACAATGCCACGCGCGGTACCTATGTGACAGATGAAAACAATTATTACTCATCCATAGACTTCAAAGTTTTACAATTACAGACTGTAGTCCATCTGTTTTCTTTGTTTTTGAGAGTCACTGATGTGGTGAGGGGGTTTTAGAGCAGCAGTGCTGCTTTATTTCCATTTAAACACCCCAGTGACACTTCTGGGATAGGAATAATGCACCGACCAAACAATACCTGCCTGTGGTGCTACTTTCGGGGTCCTGACCATTAGAGAACAGAATGAAGGGGACGTACACAGTATGTACTGTAGTCCACAAACAGATGGACTACTATACGGAATTGTCGAAATACAAAGTCCACATATGACGCGAGTGTTGAAAGTCAGACACCAAATATGAAATTGAACAACTCTTTAAAATAAGTCCTTACCTTCAACACAGTTTGTGGAGAAAAATGCGATGTTGCGAGTCTCCAGCGGGTTGTCATGGGTACAGTCGGGCGAACGCGTTTGTGGCTCGGACTCACCCGTCAGGGAAGAGTTATCCACCTGCAGAAGGGGGCACATGTATTAATATACATTGCTGAGTGCAGATGTTAATGGAAAAGCATTTAAATCCTTTAAACATCCAGCAGAGGTCACTGTTGCAGTAAGGACGTCCTCAAACCTCATTATTCATGTAACCAACAGACACAACTAATGGAACAGGACTAAGACTACTGTGTAGCCTATCCCAGCACTCACTGGGTGAAAGGTCACTTATCCATCAAAAGACAGCAATACAATTTATTATCTCTAATTTAAATGAACATGTCTTTAAACTGTGGGCACTGACCATTCAGACACATAGAGAACATGCAAAGTGCACACACAGGACTATTATTTTGTGATGCTGATTAGCAAATTTGTTTGTACCTTGCAGCCATGTGAGGAAATAATTCGAAGATCAGCAGGAATTCGGTCGCCTCCCTTGACCTCCACCAAATCACCAGCTACAACCTCCTCAGCATTAATTTGCATCTTCTCCCCTTCTCGGATCACCAGGGCTTGCTGTGTGCATAAAGGGGGTTACACACCATGGCTCAAATCAACCTGTAAAGCACCTGATCTTCAGCACCTACCTGCGGCACCATGTTTTTGAAGGACTCCATGATCTTTGAACTCTTGGCCTCCTGGAAGTAGGAGAAGCAGCCGGTGATGATGACCACAGCCGACAACACGATACCCAGATACAGCTGAGGGACACGGAGGACTGAGTTAATTACAAACAAAGCTTCTGTACGAATTATACACTGTTAGCCAGCCACTCTTACATTATCTCCGGCCGGGTCGTCCTCTGTGGCGGCCTGGATGGCGTAAGCCAGAAAGCAAAGGATGGCGCCGATCCACAGCAGGACGGAGAAGCCTCCGAACAGCTGCCTGCAGAACTTGACCCACTCTGGAGTGGTTGGGGGAGGCGTGAGTGCATTTGGACCATCGCGTAGTAGAAACTCAGCAGCCTTTGCGTTGGTCAGACCCTGAAAGAGAAAGAGATGTGAAGCTATACGAATAACAGAAACAATAACATTTAGTGAATACGGCATCTCCAAATCTTTTAAGGTTTTTAGGCATGTTTTGGAATCGCGAACCTTCGGCTCCCTCCACTGATTTTCCATTGGATTGCAGTCAGGAGACCGGCTAGGCCATTTCATGACCTTGATATGCTTATTATGGAGCTACTAAGGTTTTTTTTGGCTGTATGTTTTGGGTTGTTATCGTGCTGGACAACCCATCCACAACCCATTTTCAGTGCACTGGCCTTTTTTCTCCCAGAGTCCAAAAACATGGAATGCATTTAAGTTGTTTTAAATGCTCTAAATTTGTCCCATATAGTGTGTGTCTGTGGGAGTGAGTGTATGCCCAGCGATGGATTGGCAACCTGTCCTGAATCTGCCCAGCGCCCGAACGAACGAACCCTGGACCCTAGTATAGAAGATAACATTATAACAAAATGAGATGTGTATATATCAAACCAAACTAAGGTTGCTGGGT
>JAOUQT010297986.1:0-27952 GCA_025769995.1 Xyliphius kryptos | reverse complement strand
ATTAGAAAGTCTCTTCTTTGATACCCTTTGAAACTTTGCCTTAGTTGAAATAAAGCTGATTCAAAAGTCAAAAAAAAGTCTCCATTGGCTCCATGGTAGCTGCTTACATTCAGTACAAGGAACTGACTCTGGCCTACAGGACAATTTCTGAATCTTCCCTCTCTTATTTAGTTTTTTTTTTTTGAGAACAAGTCCAACATAAAGCAAAATAATTTAACTAGAATTAAGTCCTGTACTATCAGTATTGCAGATATTTCATTGTGAGGCACTCTGGCTTGAAACATCTTCTGATATTAGAACATTTCTTGTGGAATGGAGAACTTTAGAACTGTCTGAGAAACAATTCTTTAAACCATCCAGTTCACTGTAAATCACTTCAGAGTTCATCAGGACATGAGTGAGAGGATCATATAGATTTTATAATACCAGCCCAAAGTTAAGACATGTCCCCTTCTTGCTCCATTATCTGTTTCCTCCACTTTCCATATAGATAGACTCTGTAGTTTTACAATTACAGAGTGTAGTCTATCTGTTTTCTTGTTTTCGTTAGTCCCCTGTTGGTTCTCTGTTCTCCATAAGTCCACCTGCTATGGGTGGTGGTGCTGTTGGGGTCCTGACCTTTATAGAACATGGTAAACTGGTCGTACACAGTATGTTCTGTAGTTCACAAACAGATGGACTACGGTCTGGAATTGTAGAACTACAAAGTCCATCTTTACAGTAAGTGAAACTGATAATCTGTACAATAAATGGAGCAAAAATGGGGTTTGTCCAAACTTTTGATTGGTACTGTACGTATGTAGGACTCGACTTTTTGAATGTTTGTGTATTAAGAGCATGACTAAAGGACTTGTTTTTTTTCTGCTTGGGCTGATTATCAGGCCTCTTTTCTGTAAATAATCAACAATTTTGCTCAGAAAATGAACTCCGTTCTGCAGGCAGAAGGCATGATCGACGAGATCAGAACGGCTTTTAAACAGGCCCTGGACAACCTGAGCTGGATGGATGATCAAACTCGACAGGCTGCCAAGGAAAAAGTAAGTGAAAACATGATCTTTCACCCAGAAACATAAATGATTGTGGTGGTGATGATAATGCTAATGCATCTCTTATAGGCTGATGCCATCTATGACATGATTGGATTCCCAGACTTTATTCTAGATCCTAAGGAGCTGGATGATGTTTACGATGGAGTGAGTAAATCGCTGCTCATTCTCACAGAGAATAATTTTTTTTAAACAACTTAAAATCAAACATATGTCTATGTTTTAGTACGACGTGTCGGAGGACAACTTCTTTCAGAACATGCTAAACTTTTACAACTTCTCAGCGAGAGTAATGGCAGATCAGCTGCGCAAACCTCCGAACCGAGACCAGTGAGTTTCATTAAAATCACATTTGCTGTCCATTTACCAAATCCTCCATGGAGTGTGTTTTGTACTTCTATACTAACAGGATGTGGTCCATCAACAAATGGATCAACAAATAGTAGGTATGTTTCAGAAGAATATTTATTCTCAGTGCTGGGGTTCATGTGGAACCATGGCCCGTCTGGTGCTGCCCAGTTGGGTCATCATCATCTGGAACTTGTGATTGGTAGATTTTTTTTATGATGTGTGACAAAACTCCAGCAGCACTGCTGGGACTGATCCACTCTCACCTACTTAACAAACATGTCAAGGTCACTGCAGTACTTAGTACTTAGGGCCTCCTCTGTGGTGATACGGTGATGGTTGGTACGAGACTTATTTATTGGAGACTCCATAACAACTGATCATAAAAACCTGTGAATCTAAAGCATATGAGATAAACCATAAATATGTCTCCAATGTCATTCATGTATCTTATGTCTTTATTTATTTTATAGATGGAGTATGACGCCACCTACAGTTAATGCGTACTATATGCCAACCAAGAATGGAATTGTCTTTCCTGCTGGAATTCTTCAGGCTCCATTTTATGCTCAAGATCATCCGAAGTAAGTGTGTGTGTGTGTCTGTGCATCTGTGTGTGTGTGTGTGTGTGTGTGTGTGTGTGTGTGTGTGTGTGTGTGTGTGTGTGTGTGTGTGTGTACACATTATGATGTCATTATGAGATTCAGGAAGTCATGATAACATTTACAGTGGAAACTGCTGCTCAACGTCTGAGACCATCAGAACCTCAGATAACATTATTTAAGATGATAAACCATAATAGACATTGGCTCCTGGCCTCCTGAGTACTTTAGAAAATCATCGTCTCCCTTTCACCCTTTTATTTAATATTCTTATTTTAAGGAAAATCTGTAAAGATTGTGTTTTTTATTATTATTTTTATTACAGAGCTCTAAACTTTGGAGGCATCGGTGTTGTTATGGGGCACGAGTTGACTCATGCATTTGATGACCAGGGTAAGAAAAGACATGTAACAAAGTTTTCTTGTTGTACAGTCAATTTACGGTTTTAATTCTGTGTTTCCATTTAAAAAAGAGACAAAGCATCAGAATGACGCAGGACTTTAGTAGGCTGTTTATCCATACAGTTAATCAGCAAAGTGCACTTCATGGTCAAAGAAATTAGATTAACACTTACTGTAAAGATGGACTTTGTAGTGCTACAATTACATACTGCAGTACAATTGTACAATTACATACAATTACATTACTACTATTGTTTGTGAACTGCAGTACGTACTGTTTACATCCCTTTTACTCCATCTCTAATGGTCAGGACCCCAATACTACCACCAAAGAGCTGCTATTATTTGATTGGTGCATTATTCCTATCCCAGCTGTGTCAGTGTTTAAAAAAGCAATAAGGCATGAGAGGCATGTATTATTGTAAATAAACCACAGGAAAGAGGTGCTTTTACACTTATTGCTTTTATAATTAGTTACCAAGACACTATAATAAAAAACAAGGTTTGATTTATAAATGCGTTGACTAAAAGCAAAATTGCTAATAAACATGTCTTCCGCAACGTAATGCAGTCCCTTTTTTAAAATAAACCCTAAATGCAAGGAAAAGATTTCTGTCTTCTTTAACAATCAAATTACAAAACACATTTTTGTAAAATATATTTTATATCGCGCATTTATACAAATGTGAAGTGGTCAGAGTTGTAGGTTATTGTGAATAATGTCACGGCTAGACAAGCAGCTCAGATTTAAGGACCATCTGTTTTGTAAATGAAACTACAAGCAGCATTAAAATCCCCTTATCACATCAGTGTGACTGCAGAATTGACAATAAACAATACGCCACTCAAATTATACCTGTTCTGTGATAGTCCTGACCAATAGAGAACAGAGAACCTACAAAGGACTAACAAAAATAAGAAAACTGTAGTCCATCTAAAGTGTAATTATAAAAACTACAAAGTCCATCTATATGGTAAGTGGAGGAAATAGGTAATAGAGCAATAAGGTGCTGTGTCATAACTTTTTGACTGGTACAGTACGTAATGTTGTCTGTCTTTAGTGATAACATCTTTCTTTCTTTGTTCAGGCCGGGAATATGATAAAGATGGAAATCTCAGACCCTGGTGGCAGAATTCCTCAGTGGAGGCATTTAAGAACCGGACAGAGTGCATGATGGATCAGTACTCACAGTATACTATTAATGGAGAACATATAAATGGCAAACAAACCCTAGGGGAGAATATTGCTGATAACGGAGGCCTGAAAGCTGCTTACAATGCAAGTTTTTTAATATTTGTCAGTTGCTTTTAAAAACATCAGTATTAAAATTTCCATGGTTCTGTTGGTTTTGTACACATTTTTGGAAATCTGCATTATTCATTCATTATCTTTGGCTTAATCCCGTACTAGGGTCGCAGTGGGGATCCCCATGCCCATTCAGGGAAGAACGTCCTGGGCACCGGGCGGACACACCCAGGACAGGGCGCCAATCCATTGCTGGGCATATAGACCCACACACAAACACACACTACATGGGGCAAATTAAATTATTCAATTTAATTGAATTCATGTTTTTGTAATGTGGGAGGAAACCAGAGAACCCAGAGGAAACCCACACAGACACGGGGAGAAAATGGAAACTTCACCCAGATTGGGATTGGAACCGGGAATGCCCAGGGCTGAGAGGCGAATGTGCTAACCACTAAGCCACCGTGCCACCCCCCGATATCTGTATCATATCAGTTCTAAATATTCCTTTACTATGGAATTTTTGTTCTTTCATTTGTAAGTTGTATTGGATAAAACTATCTGCTAAATGACTAAATGTAAATATCTTTAAACTGCAGTGTTATGGTAATGATGTGCTGTGTTTACAGGCTTACAAATCATGGCTGAAGAAGAACGGGGAAGAAAAAAGACTTCCAGCAGTTAATCTGACCAGTGAGCAGCTCTTCTTTGTGGGGTTTGCGCAGGTGTGTAACCGTTCAGTCTACAGAAATGCAAACTTTAAGCAAGTGTGTCAATTAAATACGAAATATTATATCAGTAGCATCCTCATCATTGAGCACTTGGATTTATTTACATTAACATTTAGGCATTTAGCAGACAGTTTTATTCAAAGTGAAGCACAAGTCAGTAAGTTGTGGGGGAACCAGCTGTTATTAAAACCAGGTACTAAAACATAGTTAAAATAACTGCTATATGTGTGGAATATTTGTATTTTTAGTTGTTTACTAAAATGCTGGATGGAATTTTGTTGTTTATAGACCTTTAATCTTGTAAGTGTGTGGTTGTTTTGAGGTTAAGATGTTGTATGGTCGGGGTTCAAATCCCAGGTCCACTGAAGTAACCAATGTGGCCCATTAAACTTTGTTGCTGCAAGAGGGTTTTCTGACTCCAACCATCACGTTGCTTTGGATAAAATAACCAAATGAAAATGTGATGGCACTGCTGTGAGATTGAAGGGCTAAGTGGCAGTCATCACTAGAGCTCAGTGAGCAAACCGCAGGGTGTGTCTAGAGTGATTAGAAAGGGGAACAGAGCCACGGGTTATTCAAAAAAATCTGTTTCAGGACTTTGTACTAAAAAGACACTACTGCAAGCCAGTAAACACATAGGTCTAGTGGAGCTACAGGACCTGCAGATGCAGGCCAGCTGCTACAACCAACTGCCTAGGGCCCTGAGCTGGGCTGGGGCCCCTAGACAACTAAGGGTTATGAATTGAATTCAATGACAAACTGTGTGAGCACCCCTTTAAGTTCTGTGGTGGTGACTGCCAGTGTAGTAAAATACAACTGCACTCTCATTAGGTTGATTGTTAAGAATGTGTACTTTTTTGAGTTTCAAATGTTTACATTTAAATATTACTTTTGTAAACTTAACTAAGCAATACCTGGTCAGTTGGGCATTTTGATTGGGGTCCTCAAATGGCTGGAAACAGCCCTTCTGCAGAGTTCTGGATAATTCCTTATGCCCTAATTGACCCCACTCAAGAAGGATGAATCCCCCACAGAGTCTTGATCTTAATAAATGCAAACGGTGCTTCGGGAGTTCCGTTTAAGAACCCTGTAAATCTGCATAGATACAATGTACTGTACAAAGTGCTATATAAAGATAATCAACACAACTAGTTAACAGCATTTCCATGTATTCGTGCAGGTTTGGTGTTCGGTACGGACCCCAGAAAGCGCCCACGAGGGTTTAATGACGGACCCTCACAGCCCACCTAAATACCGGGTCATCGGCACTCTGTCTAACTCACCTGAGTTTGCGCATCATTTCCAGTGTCCTCTTGGCTCACCCATGAACTCGGGCCACCGCTGTGAGGTGTGGTAGGAGCAGGTATGGCACGCACACCAGCTGCACCGGCGGTGCTTCGCTTTGACCCGTCTAGCAGCTAGACGACACCTTTTCTGAGGCACTGGACTTTACTGTTCCTTTACCCTTATTTGTTTTGTCACTGATGACGACATGTTGCTAGATATGACACCGTTTTTTGGCCGACCGAGCTGAAGGCTGAAGCATATAGTGGATGGGCGTCGGCTCACCTGTGTGTCTATCCAGTGACTGATTTCCCATGAAAGAGGGGCTGTTCTATTTATTGTTTTCTGCACTTGAACTTTGAAATGTGTTTTAGGGAGGATGAAAGACCCCAAGTCCTTTCCCAAACTCTTGTGCTTTTTCTGTGCTTGACGTGCCGTTTACAGCTGGACCAGCCTCTTTCTTTGACGTCAGAGGGAGCGTCTCGTCCATTCACTGACTCCACAGGAAATGCTTGGTTTCATCTGTGATTCAACAGGAAGTGCCATACTCTCTTAATGACCTCACAGGATGCTTTAGGAAGCAGATACGCGGAGCTTGACGTGTGGAAGTCGTTAAGATGAAAGCGCTATGCTGCACAACGCTGTCCACCAGATATTGTCCGAGGGTTATTTATGATGAGGAGGCTACCACTCATCATCCAACCTGTGTAAATGATCATGAGCTTTGTTTTTATGTTGACTAAGTGACCTAGTTCTTTTTAATTGCTTTTTGCCAAAGACTGTTGGGGTTAATTTTCTTGGTTTGTTAATGTTGTAACCCACTTCTTTGGATCCACACTGGTCCTACAGTATCTGATCAAGGTCCTTTAGGCGTGTAGCTGACTCAAGTGTGAGTGTTTGTTTAAATGCATTGAAAAATAGATTGTTATGCGAAATTTGGACACATCATTCGTGGAGCAGTTACGGTTCTCTTGCCTGTTCAGTTAATACGTTATAAAATGTACCATTTGGGAACCACTTAAGTATGACAATGGCTGCACCTGAAATTGCTGCTTCACTGGTGAAGCAGTCCATTTATGTAGTTTCCACCCAACCTTAGATGCACTACGTCTGTCATTTTACCATTGTAATTTGATGTAGAACTTCCTGTAAACTTTTAGCTAGTTGATATAAATCAGACACAATATCTACTCATGCGGACACTGGAAGGACAAGCAGATGCCACACAAAAAGGTGCAATGTTCACACAGGGAATCAACCTTGAGACCCTCTTGCTGCACTACCTTGCCGCCTGCTTGTTAAATAATTTTGGGTATCTGCTTGGTAAGTGAGTGGGTGGTGCAGCGCTTCTGTCTAATGAAGCATTAGTGCTTTTGCCTCGCGGCCAAAAAAGATCATGTGTTTGTTTCCTTGTAAACATATCCTTTCTGTGTGGAGTCTGCAAGTCCTCCCCGCGCCTTTTCTCCAGTTTCCTCCTACATCTAAATACATGCTGACTTACTAGGCTACATCCTAACCTTAAGGAGTGTAATGTATCTGTGGACTTTTTGTGCCAATGTCAAGCCTGGATAAAAAGGAGTTTTTTTTCAGAGCGTGCATCTGGTGTCAAACTAATGTGCATATCATAAAACAGACTCTTCTCAGAGTCTTCTGCAGATTTAGGTCCATTGTGTTTTTTTTTCTTAATGGCCCTTTTAACATGGGAAGATCATAGAAGCTCAGTGGTTAGGGTTTGGGGCTGTATAAGGTTTGTATAAGGTTCAAATACAGACCATTTCCAAAAAAAATTGAATTTCATAGAAAAGTTTATTCATAATTCCATTCAAAAAGTTAAACTTACATAGATTATTGATTCAGGGCCCAAAATTTAACAATTTCAAGTATTTGTTTATTTTTACATAATTTGTGCTTCCAGCTCATAAAACCCTCAAAAACAAGAATTTGAAAATTTAGAATACCATGGAAAAATCAGCCCAAATTTGCTGGGCATGAATGTTTTAAACTATGTATGACACACTAATCATCTACTAAACAGTAAAGGCAAGGAACAGAATCCAAACTGCTAGTCCAGTGTGAAATCTCCATAGTCAGTCGTGATTTGGGGTGAAATGATAAGATAAGACTTTATTGATCCCTTTAGGAGTGTTCCCTCTGCGAAATTAAGAATGTCCAGTGCAGGTGTTAGTAAACTCTGCTTTCTTAAATCCAAGGTCACCGCAACAGTCTACTAGAATGCTTTCACAATGACTTTGTGATTCCTTGTGCTGAGGATCTGTATTGAAATGCAGATTCCATCTTCCAGCATGATTTGGCTCCTGCTTATGCCACCAGAAGCACCAAAACCTGGTTTGATACCCATGCCATCTTAGTGCCTGGGAGTAATGGAAGCCCAGATTTCCTTTATGTATGCTGTCAGCTTGTCTTTGTTGATGGGTCTGGTGCCCCTCATTTTCCTCTTGAGAATACCCCATTGATTCTCTATTGGGTTTAGGTCCAGTGAGTTAGCACAAGCCCAAATTACGTTAAAAAATAAATGAATAAACACTTGAAATTGTTTAAATTCTGGGCCCTAAATCTATAACCTATGAAAGTTTACCTTTGAATAGAATTGTGAAAATTAATCAACTTTTCCATTGACAACATTGACAACTTTTCAAAAAGTCTGTACTTAGTCTGCGGATGTTATCAATGTGGGCCCTTGAGCAAGCGCAATTGCTGCAGGGGACAGGATTTATCAGACACAGGAACACAATTTATCTAACATATGTTGGCTGTTGTAGCTGCCATCAAGCTTTCAATCCTACCTGCACTGTGTGCTCTCTCTACACTTCATGTCCTGCCCTTTCTCAAACACCTTGCACACACACCATTAGTGGAACCAATCAGTTGCGTTGATTGCCTTTAAATACTCTGCATCTGTTCATCCACACCCTGCCACAAATGGCTTCGTTCAGCATCCACTTTGGTGACATAATTGGTTAAGGACTTGTTTGTGTCAGAGCGCTGTGCCCAGTGATGGCATAATGTCATATTTTTTTTAATCAAAGACACTCTTTCAATTATTTCACTAAACTGTGTTCTGTCCATCACGACTATCATCAGACGTCTGCATTAAAGGTGGATTGATCCAGAATCTTACACTTGAGGTTGTTAGCACAGACAATTAAATAAAAAATACAAAAATATTCCCCAACTATGAAAACCCCATGTAACTGTACAATGACACAGTGACCCAGGTGGTACAATGACTTAAAGACTGCCCTCACATTTAGGAACCATGTTGACCGAGCAGATTTCATCTTCATGATTAACAACAAAAGGAATGGCGTGATCCTTCACTCTCTTCACCTCCAGTGAAAAATAAATGTATATTTAATGTCTTATTGCTGTTAAAGTCTTTAGTTTCTGACCAGCCGTTAAAAGAAAGTTTGTCATAGCTTATTTTAATGGTCAGACTATTTAGCCTTTGATCACTTTTTTGTTAGAGCTTTACTGATAATTCAGCTGTGGAGCCGTTACAGTATTTTCACAGGATCAACAGATTTAATTTATTCAGCCATTATATCTGTTATATTTGTTAAAGGGATTGTAAAATCTCTGTCAATGGAGGGTTCATGTTACTCCACCTCACATTTGTTGGATTCACAGGCAATCATTAACATCTGTGCTCTACTCGTGACCTTCTGATGAAAAACAATTTCTTATTTCTTCTGAGTTGTTCTACTAAAACCCTGACTTTCTGTATGACTCGACATACCTGATTTCGTAGGTTCATTTTTGCCAAAAATTATGATAGACAATTTTTATTTGTTTTTTTGTGTATAATCTATGCTCAGTTCTTGTTTTCTTGACGAAGGGAAGTTTAGTTTCCTAAAATGTCTACAGAATGAAATGTGGAAGATGGACACGATTTATTTAAAATGAAAATATAAAAAAAAGAAACCTGAAGTGCTTAAAGGTCTGCGATTGTACAGGGGCTTCCTTCAAGATGCTCGAAGGATCAGTTTGTGAGACACAAATCCGTTTTTCTGGCCTAAAGCAACTAAGATCTGATCTTGTAATGGCTTTATGAATACCAAATTTACAGGTTTTTCAGAATTCAAATCACTTTTATTAAAAAGCAGTAAGTCATGAGGGGGTGCACATTATTAAGAATAAATCAAGGTGTTGTTAAGCACGACACAAAGTGGAGTACAGTTTTACATCTTTCCTGTGATTTATTTACAATAATATACAACCTTGAGTGCCTTATTGCGTTTATAAAAAAAATTTAATCACACTAAAATAAAAAAAAAAACAATGTCTGATTCGTAAATATGTTTATTGAAAACAAAATCGTTAATGAACTGGTCTTCCGCAATGTAATCTAGTCTGGTATTTAAAGTGAATGCTGATCGCTGTGTAACAGGTTTCCGGTTTCTAACCACAGAGTATGGTTTCAGACAATCCAATTATTTACAAACAAAAGGAGAAGTACAGGCTCATATTTATTTATAGAACCTGATGAAGGACATTATTGGGAAGCACTTCAATTCTGTAATTTGACATCCTACATAAATCCAGCATGCCAAATTTGGACATCACTAACATGATGACAGGACCTCAGTGATGTGTTTTAGTAGTGTTGGTCACCATGACGTTGCCCACATGCACATCATTTCCAAAACCTCGTGCTCATATTAAAGAAAGAAAAGATACAGGTCCTTTAATTAAATAAAGCTGAACCATCCAGAAATGTAAATCAAATCTAAGCAGAATATCAGAATTGAACAATAGGACTCGCAATGTGTTCTTTTTTACCAGCTGGTATTAATAATCTAAAATGTTTGTATTTTTTGGAAACCAGCTAAGCATTTTTCTGACCAGTGTGGCTGTAGCCATCATGTTCTTCCCTAACTATTGTTGATGTGAGACAGACGTTTACAGGCTTATTTTAAACAGGGCTTAAGTTCCTGAGAACTTTCTGGTGTCCATTTCTAATGGGGCAGAGTTTGGGTTCCACCTCCTTCGGTTTTACCTTCTTCACATTCCATTAGGATGGTTGTTTTTAAGTTATTCATTGATCATGCTTTAATGTTTGATCATTATTTATTTAATGTGCATGAATGTGTACATTTCCCTGACTGACTCTCTGTCATTGCTCATTGAAATGTAATGATGTTACATGGATTGTTTTTAAATTTGTCAACAAAAAAAGTGTTTTTTGACAAATGTTACTGTTTCTGTCAGCATCCAATAGTGCCCAACATTCCACATAGAGAAGTATCAAACAAAATAAAACTATATATTATAACAAATCATGTTTTCATTTATGGCTTTATTTGCATATTTGCATTCCATTGTAGACTGATGTAGTCAATGAAAGTTGTGGTGAGGGTTCTGCTTGGGCTAGTCAGGTTTTTCCACACCAAACTCTGCCAATCCTGAGACACATATACGTTAACAATAAAAGGCCATCCCCTAACTGATTGGATTTAAGGCTGATGTGGGTTCTGACACTCCAGAAAGACTGTGTCATGTAGTTAGGGTTTTTATCATGCTCACCTTTCTAACTTAACCTTTTTCCTTCGGCTATCTGATCATCAGGACCCCCACCGAGCAGGTGTTATTAGTGTGGTGAATTATTTTCAGTTGCAATGACACTGACATGGTAGTGCAGGTTTTTTGTGTGTGTGCTGCTGCAGTTTAAACCCTGTATTCACTCACGGTACAATCTTTTTTATAACAAGTGTCTCTGGATGAAGTGTCAAGAAAAAAAGGTGTCACCACCATCATGTCAGTGTCACTGCAGTACTGATAATCATCCACCATCCTAATAATACATGCTTCATAATGGCAGTGCAGAGGTTTTGACTATTAAAGTGGACTACCAAAAATGGATTCTGAAACTAAAAAAAAGTTAATCTCTATGGTAAACACAGCTGTAAAAACAGACATTAGGTGGTGGACCTATTAAAAATCCAGATGTCTGAATATTAAGTGCTTAAAGTGTAAATCTATAAATATCTTGCTTCTTTTCATAAACCAAATACCATGTCGCTTAAAAAAAAAGCAATAAGATGTTTAATGAAAGCAGAGATTTAAAAGCAAATGGAATATAGTTTATTATCATAAGTTGTGCAGATCATGAGTTGATTGATCAGATAATAACCATTTGTGTGATGTCTTGTCTCAGTAAAACGTGATACGTCCTAACCTTCAGTTTAAACTTGTTTATGGTAGAAACTCCAGTTCCTCTTCCAGGTTCTCCTTAAGCCAAGGCATGACGGAAAACACGTTGATGTGAAAATCCCTTGCGTGATCAGGAGGACTAGGGATGGATTTCGTAGTGGTGTCGCACACAAATTTAGTGCCCCAGCTCACAACTCCCACCTGAGAGAGAACAGAATCAGCATCTGGATGAGGATTAATTATGGTATAGTTCTAAAAGATCTACCCTTCCCTGTAACCACTATGACTGATGAGAGAGAAGGTCCACGTACTTGGAAATAGCGCATCCTCTTGCGAAGAAACAGTGAACCTCCAGAATCCCCTGTATAGAGTATTAACTAAATGAATAATTCATTTTCAATGAATAATTATACAGTCTATTTTATAAATGCTGGCATGTCTGATGAACATGAGCAGAATAAGTATGAGTATAATAACTTTGTTATTATTCTTTGATAATAAACATAATCGCTTTAAAGCATTAAAATTGATCTAAAAGACAATGAGATGTTTAATCAGAATAACAAACCTCAAACTATTTTATTCACATAAATACAGTGTAGGCTAAAGATTTTGGAATCATGTTAATTTGAAGATATGTTTAATTTTCTTTTATTAACTTTTCGTTCATTTTTACGGTATTCTCTAAATGGAGATTGTGTAATGTGTTTCTTTTTGTATTTTTTTTAAAATAGACCTTTGCAGGTAATGTCGTCCTTGTGCTTCATTGATCCCCCAGTACACAGGAACCTGTCTGTGATCACATCCGTCAGTGACACCAGGTGGTTTTCAGATGAAACTGCTTTGTACTGCTCAATACAATCTGTTCTCTGAAAAAAAGAATATAAATAATTCTAACGCCTTTATGATATATATATATATAATTTTACACATATAATAAATTCTCATAATTTTGATTGTTCGATTTGGCTGATTCATGCAGTCACATCGTTCTTTTGACAGTTTTTACTTGGGGCGCCTATATCTGTATTTTTATTGTTTTGTATATGAACTACTGAAGACGCAAAACTGCCTTTCAACACTGGGGATTTAGATTTGAGGACTTTCAATGTTCACCACGTGTCTGTGTGGATCTTCTGCTGGTTTTCTGGATTCATCCCACAGACCAAAAAAAATGGATTCAAGGTGAATTGACTGTGCTAAATTGCCCCTATATGGTGTGTGTGTCTGTGAGTGTGTGCCCAGTAAGTAATCGGCACCCTTTCTTGAGTGTATCTGCCCAGTGCCTTAAAGTTTCTCCTCTAAATGGGTATATGGAACCCCTCCACAACCCCAGTAGAGAATTAAGTGGTCAAGATAATGAGATGAGAGAATTAACATAACCATCTATTTATTAATTTATTGATCTGTCTTTCTTTCTGTATCTGGTAGTGTATAAATATTCACTCACTCTTTCTCCAGACTGAATGTGGGTCTTCATTCGATCCTTCCCCTGACGAATGAAGAAGGCACCAGTTTCCTCCGACTCAAGTAGGGCTGTTTCTGCACACACACACACACACACAAAAACACATACATATTAACGGGCTCACACTACCCCATTATATAAGACGTGTTTAAGAGTTACATTAGTTTTCTTTTTTATAATTAACGTATAGTCATTATGCTGGATTCTAATTTATTGAATGTTTGCTAGTTCTTTCTTTATAAGCCTCAGTGGCTGATTCTTATCTGAATGTACTTATTACTAGAAGATGATCTGGCCTGATGAATTAAAAGTGTGTGACAATGACTATTATGATACTATATAATAATTATTTTTTATTCAATTACAAAGTACATTTCAGACATCAAAGTGCAAATATAAAGAAAAAACCTGGAGGTACATAGCAGTAGTTAGAGCAGTAGTTCTTCACATATTTTCAGATATATTGCATAACGGATGATAATGCATTTATAATTCCTTACTGTGGTGCTTACAAGTTGCATCAGAATTCAGTTTAAGAGCTCGGTTCGAAGCCTTTGTGCACGGCAAACAGATGGGCCTGTTATAGGAAACATGACTAATCACTTATCAAAGCTTCTTAATGTATAAAACATTCAATGTTTTACTTTTACGTTTAGAAAATCACCGTACCCTTTTTAAAAATAATTGTTAATAATAGTAATTTGTAAAATAACTGCATGTTGCTTATTCTTATCATGTTTGAAAGGGTTAATCTCACACAACAAGAACATGTAGTTCAGGTGGACTGAAGATCGCAAATTCCACCAAGGTGCAGATCTAGAGGTCTGTCAGGTGAACTGTGGATGGGTTTATGCCTTTTGCCAAGTGAGTGCAGAATATATTACATTACATTAAGTCACTTTAAGGAAACTTTTATTCAAAGTAACTTACATTTCCTAATTTAATGATGGGGGAACCCCTGAAACAGTGCAGTTAAGAGCCATATTGGTAACTATATTTAAACCAACTTGCGTGAAACCATATACTCTGTGGTTAGGACTTTAAAGTCGTAGAACTTTAACATCGAAGCAGCATCGCTGGATGCGCTGAGAAAATTATAATATCTTTGGAATGTGGAAGAAAACCAGATTACCCAGAGAAAACTCACTGAGGCACCTTTGTTCAACCCAGCCAAGACTCGAACCCAGGACCCTCTTGGAATCAACCTGCTTTATGGTGATGGTGCTAACACCTGGCTGATCCATGACCTTGATTTATTGTGTAATAGCTCACCGTGCCTTCGTAGAAAACTTAATGCTGCTGTTTAATTTAATAAGTGCAACATCATAGTCATAAAACTCCTGGACGTTCTTGTCTCTCAGCCCTTTGACGTTAAAGTTTGGATGAATTTTCAGCACAGAGGCCACACGTGTTTCTTTTCTTGAATCTAGAACACAAAAGATCAGCGATTCAGTTTTAGATCTTGATGTTCGCCCCTTAAATAGCCATTTATTCTACATGCCCAAATTAATATAAACAGCTTTGGACATTGATAAATATGAAAATTGCTTTTTCTAGTGCACTTTATTTATTCAGTATGTCATTGTGTGCTTTGGCAAACAGAAGAGCATGGCTTTTGTCAAAAGTCTAAATGGCTGCAGTTATACTGTACAGTTAATCTTAAATTACAGTTAAATGATGTTCAGACCCTGTTTAATAATGACCACATCCCGTGGAACGGCGTTCTCTTCCCCATCGCTGACTTTAATGAAACAGTGTGCCGCTGTGAGGATCCAGTTCTCAGTCAGGATGGAGCCCTGGCATGGTCTCAGTTTCTAAACATAATGAGATGCATGAGAAAGTTTTTTATCTTTTTAACAAATTATAACATTTAAAGTTGAGTACACTTACCCAGTAAACAGTGACATGCCATGGTCTGGTGGAAACAGGCTGAGGTTTATCAGGATTGTCATCGTTTTTTGGGAAAACAAGCTCATGAGCCACTCCGCATTTGGTTACTGCTGAATCATCTGAGTAACAAAAATATAAATAAAACTGTGGTGTATTTTAACCTTATTATTATTGTGTTAGGAGTACAATAGATAAAACGACAGCAGTGATGTAAGTATTTTATGTATAAATGAGACATTTAAATATAATTTAATATAGTATAGGGCAGCACGGTGGCTTAGGGGGTTCCCATCTCGAATCCCGATCTGAGTGGAGTTTCCACGTTCTCCCGGTGTTCGCGTGGGTTTTCTCGAGGTTCTCCGGTTTCCTCCCACTATCCAAAGACATGGATTCCAGGTGAATTGGATGCTCTGGATTGCCCCGTATAGTGTATGTGTGGATGTGTGAGTGGGTGTGTGCCCAGCGATATATTGCCACCCTGTCCTGGGTGTAACTGCCCAGCACCCGAGATGTTCTACCTGGATAGGCAAGGGGAACCCCACCGCAACCCTAGTAAAGGAATAAACGGAAGATAATGGATGAATATAGTATAAATACTGTATAATATGAAATATACACTCACCCAGCCCTTAATTAAGGAATAAAAAATGAATTATTAATTATAAGCAGCAATGGACCAGAAGACATCACATAAATGTAATAAAGTCAGTGTATCGAAGGATAACATAGAGCAGATCCAGAGCTTGTCCTCTATGACAAAGTCAGGTTTTTAATTAATAAGGGCAGCTACTGAAAGCCAAAGGAACACAATGGGACCGAGTGCACTGATATGTTACACCCCAAATTCTTATGACAATTAGGTGACTCCAGTTTATTTATTAGCATGTCTGTAGATAAGGAATCAAACTATACACCCTTGAGACACAGGAAGGACGTACAGACTCCACACAGAGGAGTCCTGTGTTCAACCTACCAGTAATCAAAACCGGGACCTTCTTGCTGTTAAGTGGAAGCAATAACCATGATGCAATCCAAAATTGATAATAATACACAACATAGTAATAAATAATTCATTTCCATGACATAAAAATATTTATATTATCTGTACAGTATAATTTCAGAACCTTTGTGAAGATGTAAGTAAATATATGTAACAAGATCATAAAGATGCAGTCTATGAAGTAATAATCATCGTTACTTACTGATCATCGTGTTGAACACTATTCCAAGATCAGTGTAACTACTGAGGACAAACAGATGCTGCTCTTTGATTTTCTTGGACGCCAGCTCTTTAAGCTCCTTCCTTTTTACATTTTGTCCAATACCAAATACATAGACATCTGTGAAAATCCACAAACTTTTGAACCTAGTAGCAGTTTGATTAAAACTAATCAAATTATAATTTACCGAAATTTACAAAACAGACTTTAAATTCTGTATAGTATGTTTTTGTTAATGATTGCTTAAGAGTTTGTATCTTAGTCTTCTAAGGAAATGAAATCACTCTTGTTTTGTATCTTACCAAGTTTTAGACCCAAACACGCCAACACCAAACACAGAGGAGAGTGAGAAATGATTTGATCAGATCAGATAATGTAGCTATAGAACAGTAGTATATTTAATATCTGTGCCATACGGGCTAAGACTTTTTCTTTATTCTCCATTTTGCCCTTTGGGTATCGTCCTCAGTCACATCAACCACCTGCATGTTCTACTTCACCACATCCATGAACTTAGCGTAACTTATTCCTAATCTTGTCCATCTTTGCCACTTCCAATTAGTGTAAATGCTAAATGTACAGATGACTTACCAAGAAGCTCCTCTTCAGTGTGGTCCAAAGATGTATCTTTATAACCCAAAGCCTGACGAATTAAACCCAAAACATGCTGTAGGTTGCCGCCCATGTTGGAAAACCCTAGAGTATTAATGATGATGATGATGATGATGATTATTGATATTATTATTATTATTGTTATTATTATTATAAAGGTCCCTGATAGCTGAGCGATGTTCAGTCTTAATAAGGAATAAAATATTCCATATTTACCATCAGTTTCAATTAGTATGACATTTTGAGTTTCATTTAGGTGATTGTTCTTTGTTGCACCAAGGAACTGAAGTCTTTCATAGACACTGTATAGTGCTTTATAAAGGTTGGTCCCGATTTTCTTTCCATGACCTGTACAAACAAACATGGTGGAAGAGTATCCTTCTGTTTGGAAAAAATATATATACTAGACCCCAGAAGTCACGTGTCATCTTGTAGTCTTAGTTAGTAGTCATCCATATCTGGCAATCTAGGTCTAATCCGGATTTGTAATAGTGTAAATAAATAATTAAGAACCTGTACATCACTAATATAGCTACACTAATGCTAATGTGCTTCTGTTAGATGGTAATATGATACATCAGAGAAAGGAGATATGGAGGTTGTATTACATTGTGGTTCTTTTTCATCCTCTTATTTTGAGATCCCCCTATGGGGAGGACATCCGGTCGTGACCTCACAGAAGTATCTAATTTCACCAAATCTGGCTTATATTGGTAGATGAAGGGAACTTATATCAGGTCAGCTGTTTGCGTTTACACTAGTTCAGTTCAGACTGCCCATCGGCTTGCAAGATAGTCACGGCTACCAGAGAGCGTGTGTCATGAGGTAGGTCAAGGCTTTCCTTGACCTACCTCATGACACACATGCTCTCTGGTGCTTCCACGTGCTCTGAGAAAATTGCAGCCGCAAGCCTGCATGACCCCCTGTGTTTCCCTCATTGCAGCGAAGGGTACCCATCCTTTCTGGTGGTGTGCATGGGGTTGAAGCACGCGTAAGAGACTCTCGCTGAGCTAGGCGGCTGCAGCCATTGCCTATTGCTGCCATAAAGGATGCATTGTCATCGCCTCAAGGTCCCCACCTTACGTAGCGTGATGAAACGCAGAAGGAGGACTCACATGCGGAGAGGTCTAGTAGCGTGTCCGTCTTAAAAGCCCCCTCAAACTGTGCCTGACCAGGCTACACCACCCCCCTTGTTTCATTCAGCCTTTACCGCGAAACCACACAAAGATCCAGACCATGGGGCAAAACCCCCAGTCAGTTGCTCGGCCCTGCAAACAAGAACTGGGGAAAAAAGGTTCATTTTCTGCGGCCACAGCAAGCAAGCCCACACTTTCGGTTCTTGCTGCCCCCAGACTGACCAGAAGCAAAAGCAGCCTCTTTTTGCTGCTTAATAGTGCTACCTCTTTGGATGCCACACCAGCTGGGGAGTTCTCCATAAACACGGTTTTATGGAGCTACAGACTTTGCCGTGAAACCTACTCCCTTCAGTGGAATTGTTAATTCTCACACAGACAACATCTCAGTTCCCTTTTACACAAAGGCTAAGACTCCACGGACTGAGAATTCCCCCTGGATTTCCTTAGATTGCTAGCACAATACCCTAATGACTGAGCTACCACACCCTGTCTAACATCTGTCTAACAGATGTGCAGAAGCATTAGCTCACATTTAGCAACATTAGCATTATGACCCTTAAACTACAAAAAAAAAACATTTTTGGAATTAAAATCCTGCTAAGACCCAAAGTGTCAAATATGAAGATCACTTACATGATGCTAACTGCAGGATGACACATGACTTTTACTTTATGACTTTGCTTTCAGAAATGAGCAACATACTTGTTTGATTGAACTCTTTTAGCTTTTTCAAAACGAATTCAACATTGTTGCTTCCAGGATTCAGAATGGTTACGATTTCGTGAGGTTCACTGGCATAGGAAATTATATCAAACTTCATTTCCACATCATAACTGGACAACTACATAACAGAAAATTATTTTATAAAACACAATACACCAAAGGTTTCAAAAACCACAGTATAACCACTTTAATATTACATTGAGTCATCTTCATTCAAAATGACTAACAAGTAGCCCAACTTAATGGTTGGTTTCAGAACACAGGGTTGATCATACAGCACCCTGAAGCAATGATGGTTAGGAGCTGTGCTCAAGGACCCATATTGGTAACTTCAATGGACCTGGGATTTGAACACACAGCCTTCAGAATCAGAGTCAAACACCCTAAATATAACTTTGTCTTATTGCAAAAATAATATCCTCTCATTCACATCGGCTGTCTGGTTTGATTGAGTTATTTATAATTAGAAAGGTATAGTTATATTATTAAATCAGATTTACAGTTTTACAGTGATAAGATATGATATGATAAGAATATAAACTCAGTAATATGATAAATGTACACAGACCTTGCGAATTAGATCAGCAGTGGCGTTTTTGGCATTCTCAAAATGATCATGTGAAATGCTTCCTGAAGCGTCGATCAGAATAAATATGTTAAGACGACTGTCCTTCATTTTCATTGATCTCCCGAAAGTTGGGGCTTTGGTCAGATAAAACACAACAAATCATTCAGCTTATGGTTAAATAATTACACACCATAATAATTCTAACTAAGAGAAAATATTAAGAACTAAAATTGGCAAAACCCTGAGTTTAAAATCACGAGTTAAGGAGCAGGAGGAATTATTTTTACTTGATTTATCAAAGCAATAAAGTCAATATAGATACACATTGCTTATGAAAACATGTTATCAGTTATTGCAGAAGTGTTTTGTCTTGTCTATGAATTACCTTTCTTTTTAAATTCAGGAGATGACACTTCCATGACGGCAGACAGAGAACTCTGTATGGCCTGAGCCACAGTAGCAGGTAAATCATACGTGTAATGGGCTAAAAGTACAAAACTTTATTTAAAATGTGTATATTCTAGATAAAGACTTAATCAAATATTACAAATATATGAATAAAATATCAAAGCAGTAACTGGGCCTCATTGGCTTTTTAAAAATATACTGCCACACAGAAAACAGTTCTTTTATTTTATTTTACATGTATCTATCACTATTATGTGTTTTGGGACTTTTGGGAATTTTTTAAAAGAGGGCCACCTTTAACCCATATGTAGCTTTTTAGTGCTTACAGTGGACCAGTGGTGGACAGTATGCTCTCTGGGGTAAGTTGTTTTTTTTGTTTCCTCTATTGTTAAACCCCCTTTGTAACACTGGTGCATTAAAGTAAAATTCAATTCTTTATTACCCTGACAGCGTGGTACCGGTCCACTCCATTCTTTTGAGTTCAGACAGACCCTTACTTCAGGCCCCAATAATTCAAGACCTGATTGGCAGCGATATTGCACCTGATCACCGATCCGAAAACGGTTGCCAGACCTCAGGGCTCCTGGTGGAATCTCAGGATTTCCACAGTCATCAGCTGAAAGGTAAAAATTTATGCCATGTGAAGCCAGTAAAATTGGTCTGCTTATTTATTGAGTATAACATCTGGAATCACTTAGGGTTCTTAACCCCAAAAGAAGATATGAGTGATACAGTCAGAAGCAATTTAATATCTCCAATTTAGCTCTCTGATCTTTGTTCACCTCGACTGGAAATCAAACCAGGACCTTTTAACTACTGCATCACAATGCTTTCCAAAAAGTAAAAATATTTTTTTCGACATCTTTGCAATTAATGTGCATTCTTAATTAAGATATTAATCCAAAATCATTTTCTCTTCTGATAAATCCCTTATTTAAAAAGCTGATAAGTCCCTTATTTCTAGCTTTGTTTAAGGTACATTTCCCTGTTGCTGCTACATCCCAGTGATACACGATGCACAAGGCGTATTGCGATGCTTATTGCTGTCTTCCACTCTGCCAATACTCTATTCTCATGCTTTCCTGCTCCAGAGTTTAAATTAAGGTTTCCACCTTTCATAAATAAAGGTAAGGGACGGCCACCACAGCTCTTTTGGGCCATGACCACCACAGACCCCACTCCTATGGGGCGGGGCACCCTCAGCAATGATTATTATGTGTTTTGTAATGATTATTATTATTTATTTTTTCTGTCAGCGCAAACTGATTCTTCAAAGGGAACGGCAAGTGTCACACTGATTTATTGAACATCACACTCAAAACACACTTGTAAATAATTAAGAGATTTAGTACTTTTCCCATTGTTATGACAGAAAAGACACTGATACGCCCTAAATCAAGCGGCGCAATTGACGGTCTGCTAAAGCTCATTAAAACAGGACTCACCGTGTTGCTTTGAATACATAAAAACTGTATAAGAATGTGCAATAAGGACAATGTTTAGTTTTCCATAATACACAGAATACCCCTGCTAAACATAATTTAGTATTTATTAGACAATAAACACTTACATTGGTCATAACACACTGGTATGGAACCAGTCCATAGTCCCCATTTGGTGCAGTTCCGCAGAGCTGAACCAGACAGAGTGTAGCCACCCTTACAAAAAAACGTCTGCGTTTCTCCGACCTTAAACCACTGTTTGCGAGGACTAAATTCACCGTTGTCCAACTGGAGCTGTGCTGGACACAAAACATCTGAACAGAACACAACAGAACACATCATATCACAATGGAACTCCTGTTTGACAATCTTCATTGTCAGCATTACCTTTACATGTAGCCACTGATGTTGTCTTGGCGTTAGGGAGCACCATTCTGGACCACTCGCCATTGGAGTTGCAGACTCTGCTCTCCATTGGATAAGGATAGCGTCCTGTCCCACAGTGATATTTCAGCACACTACCCTCCAAGCCCTGGTTGGAGTAGGACACTGTGCCATGCTTTATAGTTTCACTCACAGAGCAGTTCTTTTGAGGCTCCTCGTCGTAATCACCATAATCTTCACCCTCTGAACATGACATCATCGCACACATATTCAGTTTCTATACCTTTATCCCATAAACAAAAACTTATAGGGGGCTGAAGCTCCGAGTTGCCAAACGATAGCCTCAAAATCTTTATGTTTCTGATATTCTAGCTCCTACTGTTAAAATAAACCTACCCTTAAAATTATAGACTGTTTATATCAGCTGTCTTTTCTGGTCTGATAAATCTTTTCCAGTGGACAGGTCATCGTAAAATATTCATATGTAACATATTAAAACTTTACCCTTACACAATCATTCATTCATTATCTTCTGCTTGATCCTCTACGAGGGTTGTGGGGAGCTTCCCCATGCCCACCCAGGCTGAGAGGCGAACGTGCTAACCACTAAGCCACCATGCCACCCACTCTTACTCATATAATATTATAATTAAATGTTAACATAAATAACACTTACATGCAATACTTTCCCAAGAAGTAACAGCAGCAGAGAATAACAAGAAGTCATAAGCTAACAGCATGGCATGTAATATCTCTAAGGCCCTGCACACCCAGACCTGATTAGGTCATGTGACAAAATTAGCCAATGAAAACTCACTGACATTTTTAGTGCTAAGATAATGAATACAAAACACCAGCAGGAGGAGAAAAGTGCCATTAACAGGTGTAAGTCTCTACAGAACATGGCATGAAGTTTTCCACTGCGATCTACCAACCTGCACTGTGTGATCGATGTATTGGGCAAGCATGGTTTATATCTTTGTCAGTAAACAAACTTACAAAATAAGCAAATCATTATTTCCTCCACTGTGCAATACATTATTTTAAATCATAAAATACAGATTAATATAAAGAGTAAGCCGATTCCTGATAAGCATTAAAACTGTTGGTGCAGTTTTCTGTAATTAGGCCAGTATGTGGTGTTTATTGATAGTTGGAGAAGACGTATTCTGTTACTCAGTGATCATCATTCACTTTAAAAACTGGACCAGTTTATTACCCAGTATTATTTGATGTTTCTGTCAAAAAACTAATTTATGAATCAAACCTTTTATTATAGTGTTTTTGTAGCCGTTTTATAAAATCAATAAGGCACTCGAGGTTGTGTATTATTGTGAATAAATCACTGTAAATTGGTGTGACTGTAACCACTTTGCATCAGGCTTATTAACACCTCTTCCCCTGATTTATTCCCAATAATTCTGTCCTCTCCTACCTCATTGCTTTACTGCAAAAAATATTTACATTAAGGATGTTGCTTTGCAGATTTTTTTTACCTTCACATATAACCCTTGATATTTTTGGCTCCCACTGTCCCTGAGAGTTGCAGACCTTTTTGGAAATGGGGAAGGGTTGAAATCCAGCATCACACTCAAAGGTTACCTCACTCCCCACTATGATGTCGCTGGGGTAGATGACTGTACCTCCAATGATGGACTCCGTCTTATTACAGGTTACAGATTCCCCATAATCATAGAAGTAGTAGTTTGCATGAACTGAAATAAACCAAACTTTAAACTGTATTTAAATATACATTTTATATCGTGAAATAATTGCATAAAGTTATTAGGAATTAAAGGTATGACAAATGCTCATTTAATTAATTAGGAAAAGATGAGAATGTAGTCATTGATTGCACAAACACTGGAGGATGAAACATTTCAGTCTGCAGCTTGAACAATGTACTTTCTAAGTCCAATAACCACATCCAGTAATCTACATATCTGGGATGCTGCAGAACTGAAGAACTTACCTTCATCTGATGAGGTGAGTGAAACAAATATTATAAACCAAGCTGTGAGTTGCATTATGATCATGAGTCAAACCTTCACTTCATTGTATCACTAGGACTGATCTAATGGCTCAGTGTGGAAGTTTATTTGTTGAGTGATTACACATTAACTTTTACCAAAATTCTGTATTGTGCAACAGAAGTTTTTGGGAAATGTTTATTAGTTATTGAGCAATGACATTTAATAAGTGAAAAAGAAAGTCAAGTCATATTTTAAACAAAAAGCTTTATTCTGTTGTAGTTCCAATGTGTTGGGAGGTTGATGTTTGATCAGATCTGTTTCATAAACAAGAGAAGCTTTAATATTATTGATAAGAATCATATATATATATACATATTTTGTTAGTGAATTCTATGACTGTATGTAATTTCACAATGCTGTATAATTGGTTAATAGATGCAATACACATTATGCTGTATACTATATAATTGTAGGTTTGTGTGTGTACAAGTATGTACCATATTGATTTTTCATTAAATTTTTAGTTTTTTTGCGGAAACGTGTTTTAAGATTCAAAGGAAGGGCTGGTTGTCTAAATGAAATATGATTTGTGTATGTGTAAAAAGTCAAGCTTACAGGATCATTAACTGGAAGGTACCTGCCCCACAGTTCTCTATCCCATTCCTTGGCCCACTCAGTCCTCTCAGCTGACTTGGATTTGTGGAGGATTGTGGGTGGGTTTTTATTCGTTGTGTTACTGAAGCATACAGCAGTTTGGTTGGTCATTTATTATTAAAGCCATAAAATCTTGAGATTATTCAAAATGTAGATATTGGCTTATTTTTATTCTTCTTCACACTACAGTTAATGACGGATACAAGTTTTTTTTTTTACAAAAATGAGTATGGAAGATTTGGAGATTCTCCCAAACACCGATTTTCAAAAGGTAAGACAGACACGACCTCATGAATGAAAGCCTGAGGTTCATGTAGACTAAACCTTGTTTTGTGATCGACTTCTTCAGAATGTCTTTTGTAATCCAGTGTTTGAGCCAGATAATAATTACGAGGACATCAAAGAGGTTTTTAAGGTTGCAATATCATTAGAACCTGTTAAAGATCCTGTAACACGTAAGTAACTTACAATCTCTCACCATATTTATGTTCAGTTACTAAAAAGGGGCGTGGCATATTAACTTGTGCATTCTTATAAAATTTCTCTAATATTTAACATTTTGTACAATCATTCCTCACTTCTTTATGTGCTTTATGTACAATGTGCTTGCTGTTTTCTGTATTACAGGAGATGGTGGGCTGTTCAGTCTGTGTGGGGAGGGTATGAAGAGACAGTGGTGTGGCTGGAGGAGGTTAATTGTTGTAGCAGCTGCACTGTTATTGTTGACAGGCCTGGGCTTTATGCTAAAGCTTGTTTTCTTATGTAAGTGCGTGGTACTAATTCTGCATCAATCAAAAATTTCAATTATAATTATATATATATTGGCAAAAAGTTAGGATCGGCCCCCTTCCTGCTCCACTGTCTATTTCCTACACTTAGCATATAGCTGGACTTTAAAGTTTTATAACTACAGCCTGTAGTCCAACTGTTTTCTTGTTTTTGTTAGTCCCCCGTTGATTTTCTGTTCTCTATTGATCAGGATCATAACAGAACAGGTATAATTTGGGTGGTGCATTATTTATTGTCAGTTCTGCAGTGGCACTGATGCAGTGGTAGTTCAATTTAAACACCTCAGTGACACTACTGGGATAGGAATAATGCACCAACAAAATAATACATGCTCTGAGGTGGTACTACAGGGGTCCTGACCACCAAATAACAGAGTAAAGTGGACGTACACCGTACGTACTGTAGTCCACAAACAGATCAGAATCAGATTTATTTTGGCAATATTGTTACACACACAGGATTTGGTTTTGGAATGATTGTGTCTCTCAGGTTACATTACATTACAATTTACTGTACAGTGTGCGAATGTAAACTAAAAATGCATTGTGGGTTGTAGTGCAATGAAGTGCAACGAGGCAATGATTTTTTAATTTACACATTAATGAGAGTGATAGCATGAGGAAAGAACCTGCTTGCATGTCTGGTAGTGTACAGTGATCTGTATCATCTGCTGGCAGGTAGGAGCTGAAATAAAATGTTTCCTGGGTGTAAGGGGTCCGTGAGGTTTTTCTCTGCCCGTTTTCTGGTTCTTTAAGTGTACCAGTCCTGCAGGGTTGGCAGAGGAGCAGTTCTAATTGTTTAACTGCCTTGTTTAGTTGCAACTCCAAACCAAACAGTAAGAGAAGTGCACAAGACAGGTTCAATGATTGCAGAGTAGAACTACCTCAACAGTTCCTGTAACAAATCATGCTCCCTTAGCTGACACAGTAAATATATCCTTTGTCGGGCCTTTTTGAGGATGGAGCTGATGTTGAGCTCCCAAATTAGGTCCGAAGAGATGGTGACTCCAAGGAACTAGAAGGTCTCCATAGTCATCATGGGGTTGTTGATTAATGTCAGTGGTAGCAGTGGTGAGGGGTGTCCACAGGTAGCTCCAGAGTTTTGAGCATGTTTAGCTCTAAATTGTTCTGCTTACACTAGGTCACCAACCATTCAACCTCCCGCCGATATGCAGACTCATCACTGTCTTGTGTAAGACCGATTACAGTTGTGTCGTCTGAAAACTTAAGGAGCTTAACAGTTGATTAGTGCGAAATACAGTCGTTGGTGTACAGGGAGAAGGGCAGTGAGAACAGAACACATCCTTGTGGAGCTCCAGTGATAATTATTTTTCTATGTGAAGTGGTTTCTTCCATCCTCATCAGGAAGCTGGTGACCCACTGGTAGATGGCAGGAAATGCTGTGAGTTTGGAGGAGAGATTGTCCGGGTTTATGGTGTTGAACCCTGCATGCCAATTGCTATAGAGATGACATTTACATAGATGACACATGCCAAGAGCCTATATTATAGATATATTGTTAATTACTGTAACTGGTTCACCCTTTGTTTTTTTCTTTTGTGCTTTCTGTAACAGATAGTAATATAAATCCCAATGAGACTAAAGTTCTGTCTCTCAACTCCTGGAGTGGTGATGAGGCTCAACCTCATGAGGGTCTGGTCCCAAGTCTCAGTACTCTTCATCCTGAACACAGCTCATTAGGCCCACAGACAGAGCGAGAGTCCACCACCTATACCAGTGAGAATCTGGACCATACCTTCTTTAAGTGATGTGCTGTAATTGTATAAACATGAGATCGTTAATTGAAAATGATTCAAATCTAAAGTCATTGCAAACTGTACTAGAGTAAATCTGAGTAAAATCTGTTTGTGTGATGAACTTTCAGAATGTGGAGGAGTTATGACAGATCTAAAGGGCATCATCAGTTCTCCTAACTATCCAGGCCCTTACCCTCATGATGTCATGTGTGTGTGGGTCATCAGGGTATCTCCCCCATACCAGCTACAGCTCAGTATCTCCTCCCTTGCCATTGAGGGACCATCGCCATGTCTTTTTGATTGGCTGGAGCTTAGAGAAGAAGACGAGCACAACACCATCATCAGCAGGTCAGAACATCACAAGCTACCATTGATAAAAATTGTAACCATATAACTTTAATACGGACCTATTATATGAGTACATTATGGTCTGTCTGGCTTTAGATTCTGTGGAAATGTGGCACCGCCCACTATGAACATAAACAGTAGTACAATGTGGATGTCATTTCATTCTGATGGCAGCATCGGAGGCAGTGGCTTCACTGCACAGTATTCCTCCATCCTCCCATGGCAAAGTAAGTACCTCAGAAGTACAGTATGGAGTACTATAATCCCCCATAAACAGCAGTTGCCACAACTACTATAATCCCTGATAAACAATGGTTGCTACAACTACTGCAATCCATCATTAATAGCAGTTAACACAATTACTATAATCCCTCATAAACCACAGTTACCACAGGTATTATAATCCCTCATAAACAGTAGTTACCACAATTACTATAATCCCTCATAAACAGTAGTTATCACAATTACTATAATCTATCATAAACCACAGTTACAACAGGTATTATAATTCCTCATAAACAGCAGTTATCACAGGTATTATAATCCCTCATAAACAGCAGTTACCACGATTATTATAATCCCTCATAAACAGCAGTTACCACAATTATTATAATCCCTCATAAACCACAGTTACCACAATTAATATAATCCATCATAAACCACAGTTACCACAGGTATTATAATTCCTCATAAACAGCAGTTACCACAATTACTATAATCCCTCATAAACAGCAGTTACCACAATTACT
>JAOUQT010297985.1:0-39416 GCA_025769995.1 Xyliphius kryptos | reverse complement strand
TGAATGCTCTAAATTGCCCTGTATAGTGTGTGTTTGTGTTTGGATGTATGAGTGTGTGCCCAGCGATGGATTGGCGCCCTGTCTTGGGTGTTTATGCCCAGCGCCCAAGATGTTCTCCCCTGGATGGGCACAGGGAACGCTACTGGGACCCTAGTAGAGGAATAAGCGGAAGATAATGGATAGATGGAACTTTTACAAGAACAAAAAATAGTCTTCCAAAAACTGTTTACATAAAATTGGAGGCGTACGGTTAAGTAAAAGTGTAAACTTAGTGTATAGAAATCCTTTATCTCAAGGATTTAACAAAAGAAACTCAAAATGTTATAGATTACAGTTAAGTGAAAACCCTTACAGGTGCTAGAAGGAGTATGTCGCCTTTACAAAAACCTATTTACACTTTGTTTTTTTATTTCCAAAAATGCAATCTTCTAGAGGAATAATTATTTGTTATTCACATATAGCATTAATCTGTAATTTTCATCTGGCTGCTTTATGATTTACACATTGTACAAATATTATGATATGTGTATTGCGCTGGGTATAGTATTGTATTGCAGAGATTCAGCGTTAGTGGAGATTTAGAGTTAGTGGAGTCGTTCGGGGCTCTGATTCAGTCTGAGTCAGATGGATGACCTTATACACAGTGTTTAGAAACCCCAAATCTGAAGTGACTAAGTGTTCTATTAGTCTGACTCAGACAGAGAGAGTCCCGTTTATTACTGCACTACAGCCAGTGACTTCTCATCCTAAGTGCTGAAGGTCAGATGGAGCTGGAGCAGATCTGCCCTGCAGAGGGAACAGAGGGATTCGGACTTTATTACACATTTCGAGTTCTTAGACAGGTAGTCTTAGTGGGTAGCATGTTTGCGCGGGGGATCATGGTTTGAATCCCAATCTGGGAAAAGTTTCCATGTTTCCAAATCTCACTCATAGGCCTGGAGCGTATCCCAGTGCTTATAGTGCCAAATGCAGAGCAACATCCTAGACTGGTTTATCATGCAGCTCTTAAATTTAATTCATTCAACAAGATGAAGAGATGTATACAAGATTATTGTTTCTTAAAAAAAATTATCCACTTTTTAATCCACTCACATCAGCTGTGGTTAGTTTTGGCCTTTAATTTGATTCTAAACTCTTCCTCATACTTATGAAAGTACTGCTGAGGTTGGGTTTGGTTCCTTTATCTGCAGTATAAATATATACTGAATAGAAATTGATTTTATTTATTCATGCTTTTACAACCAGCGATAGATTGGCACCCTGTTCTGGGTGTATTTGCCCATTACCTGAGACGTTCTCCACTGGATGGACATGGTGAAACCCCCTTCGACCCTCATAGAGGATTTAGCGGACGTGGTTTTAATGAATCCCTGCATAACTCCACATGCAGCAGCTATAGTTTTGCCTAACACTAGAAAAATCACTGATTATATCAGTCCAGTTTAATTAAACTTGCATTGGCTTCTGGTTACAGTTAACAGAAAACACAAAGTGCACCTAATAATGTATAAGGAACTGACTCTAAAAGCCTTGAGGTTTATAATCCAGCATGTGAGTTCCACTTACAAGGTGGAGGTATTCTCTTAATGGGCTCCAGAGGATCTTCCTGACTTTGGAAAAGTCCTAAGTTTGGAATTCCGTTACTTTCTTGTATAGATTTGATTAGAGAGTCGTTGGTATTAACGGTCTTATTCTGAAGCCTTTCCTGCCGATCCACAGCTTTAACGCTGTCAAAAGCATAAGGTTTAAAGTGCCTGCAAAGCACTCAGAGGACTAAAAGCTCTGTAAAGTGAAAATGAATCACATCTGTCTGATGAAAAGCATTCAGGATGGCTTCACGGATGTTTATGCAGTGTGGCCTGCGGGGCATTTCGGAGTTGACATGACGAAGCCGTGAAGTGTAACAGTGGAGTAATAACTTAAAAAGATGTCTTTTACCTCCACAGGTCAGTGCAAGGCATCCAACCTGTCACTTCTTCTTTGATCTGAGATCAGCAGAAAAGGAATGCCTGGCCAAGCTGGAGGAAAAGGTCCTGGAACCCATAGGTATCAAATATCAGCTGTTTGTGTTCATGATAAGAAATCTGATTTATTTAAATCTGCCTTCAAGTGGCTGTGTGAGAAGTTCACACTCTGACACAGGCGTGGCATTAATGACAAGCTGCTTTCTTTCTCTCTGTTTCTTTATGATCTTTTAATCCTAGTTCTTAAAGAAGTGTGAAAAATGATTTGGGCCACAGAGTAAAGTTAAGAATAAAGGACTTTTATTAATAAATAACCCTTATACTTGTTACTATGCTGGATTTTAGAAGGTCCTGATAATAAGAGCAACCATGATCATCTCCCAGTGTTACAATTAGCTCATACAACCAGATGATAAGATGGACAATAAACTTAAACAAGCTGGTCCTGATGATAAAAGGAACCACGGCTGTGTCGGAACCAGGATTTAGGAATGATAGATGCACACAGTAACTTAAACAGACTGCTGATCAAAGCAGGAGTTAAAACAGCAGCGCGAGCACACTGAGTATTCAGACAGCCATCTTTACACCATTAGAACTCTCAAGTGAATCCATAAGCTGAAACATAGCTCTGCTCTGAGATCAGTCTCTACAGGAAAAACCTTCGGCTTTTAGCAGAAGACTTTTTACAAGGTGACGGACGTTCGGTGATGATTCACAGAAAACGCTGATTAAAATTCTATCACGTTCCTTTTGTCCAGCATTTCGTAAGAAGAGTCTCTTAAATTTATCCAAATGGTTTCAAGTCTGTCGAGCTAAACTCGTCGTATATTTGTTTAGTGGATTTTTCACATACTGGTTCATTTCACAAGCAGTCTGGGGTCAGGGCTCTGGAGAAATGAATGGTGCTCACTCACCTCTTGGGAAAATGGAATCTTATGTTCCAGATCTGTCAGGTTCTGTAGGATCATGGCTGATCTTCATCGGGGCAAACGGAACACCAGAACAAGTTAGGAACAGAATATTTTGCTTTACCCTTGAGGTATTTCCAACATCCTCCTGGTTTAAACCGGTGCAACAACTACATGGACAAAAGTATTAGAACATATATATATATACACACAAGACATCCCATTCAACGTCATCTATGACAACTTCCACTCTGTGGGCCAGTCCAGTTCTTCCAACCAAACCATGGTTAATGGATTTTACTTTGTGCTGAAACAAAAGTAAAGCCGTTTTTAAACTGTCCTCACAAATTTGAAAGCTACAGTCATACAGTCATGGCCAGGTGCTTTATTTTATACACCTGTGGTAATGGGACTGAATAAAAGACTTGAATTTAAAGATAGGTGAGAGGTGTGTCCCTGTAGTTCTGTTCATGAGTTCATTGCCAGTTTCTATACTTAAAGATTCTGTGCATGATGCATTATAACAGTGCAGCATTGTAAACATGGAATAACTACCAATAATGACCAGTTTAATTTTAACAAGTTGTAGAGAAGCTAAAAAGTTTGGAGCTACGTATGTTTATTGTCTAAAAAGTATACATTATGTCTTAGTTCATTATATCCATCCATTATATTCTGCTTATTCCTGTAATAGGGTCGCGGTGAGGTTCCCCATGCCCATCCAGAGGAGAACATCTCGGGCGCTGGGTAGATACACCCAGGATAGGGCGCCAATCCAATACTGGGCACACACTCACTCACTTACTCACTCACTCACTCACTCACTCACACACATCCATATACAAACACACTCTTTATGGAGCAATTTAGAGCATTCAATTTACCAAAAATCCATGTTTTTGGACTGTGGGAGGAAACCGGAGAACCCGGAGAGAACCCATGTGGGCATGGGGAGGACATGGAAACTCCACCCAGATTGGGATTTGAACTTGGAATCCCCAGAAAGGCGAATGTGCTAACCACTACCTACTTTATTATATGTGATCTAAAAACAAAAAAAAATGCTTTAGATTGCTGTCATGACCTTTCTAAACCACTGCAATCCAACACAGTATCTGTTTTTATGACCTTAATGACGAAGTTCCTCCCAATCTAGTTTATCCACCCGAGCTTACCACAAACCATGAGACTAACCAAGTTTCCTCTGCTGTACTGTTTATGCTTGATCAGATACACAAAAAGTGCTTCAGGCATAATAAGCTGAAGGGTTGATATGCGTGAATGTGAAAGCACACTTTCGTGAGCTGCTGTACTATAACCCTCTGCTGGTCTGTTATATAACAAGGGGGAGGGTTTCCCAGTTTGCTGATGCAGTAAACGTGTGTTCACAGGGTGGATGAATGAACCAGAATCATAACCTTACATTCAGTTAACTCAGGGTCTTGTCGTCCGTCAGATGGTGTGGTTCTTATGGTTTTGAAGCTCAGTTCTGATATTCACTCAGATCCACTCAGTCTCGTTCTGGATTCTTGGTCGGTCATCTTGGTGTAATCTTTTGGGGTTCAGAGCTCCTGCGTCTTTAAAACTGCTTTGTAAGGATGTTCTGTTGAAAGAAAAATATTTGCATTACAGTGTAGATTTATTTTCACAGGGTGCCAGGGAATGTGGGACAACTTCTCTTGTTGGCACAATGCAGACATCGGAGACATGGTCGTCAATACCTGTCCACAGGCTCTGAAAAACCTGTTTGGGAGAGACGGTAAATAATCATGACCTATCGTAAAAATTCTGTTATAAATCACTGTTTCACCTTCACTCACATTTTATTAGATTCCCCTCCTTCTTTCTACTCTCATTATCCAATTTATCATCTCCACTGATCATACAGATGAACTTTGTAGTTCCACAATTACATTCTGTAGTTCTGTAGTTACATGTTCTCCATTTTCTGATGATCAGGACCATGGATAGAGCAAGTATCTTTAGGATGGTGGCTGATTCTCAGTACTGCAGTGACACTGACCTGGTGCTGGTGTGTTAGTGTGAGTTATTAGAGGTATGAGACATATTCAGTCTCATGACATTCCTGTCAAATCAATTATTTCAGAATTAGTAGTAATTCAGGCTGATGGTTTACAAACAACCTAGTAGCTGAGGCCTGGAACTGGACCTGAAACCCTGTCCACTCTATGGCAGTGGAGATCCATATGAGTGAGATCCATGTGTTGATGATGATGAGAAATGACGACAAGCTCTCAGCAGTGTGTCCTCACATCAGTGTTTCTTCAGAGTGTGCAATGAGGCATTAAAGATTAAATGATAAAGCAAATATTGCTTCACAATACATTATACACTTATGTTATATTCAGAACATTCGATTCTGATTGATATGCTGCTGTTTCTGTTATTAGTAAGTGTATATAAGCACTCAGTTATACAAATGTGGACGAAATTGTTGGTACCCCTCCGTTAATGAAAGAAAGACCCACAATGATCACAGAAATAGCTTAAATCTGACAAAAGTAATGATAAATAAAAATGCTATGAAAATTAACAAATTGGGAACTATAATAGAGTCAAACACAAAACATTAAAGAAATACAGATACACAGCTGCAGCAGATCTTAAGGATGTCTAAAAAGTTTTCCAATTTGGTGCTCTGGCTCGATAATGGGCTGAAAACATGAGGGTGCAGTCTCCATGCAGTGAATAGAAGTCCCCATAGTGCATGTGTGTGTGTGTGTGTGTCTATGGGGGAAATAGGTCAATTCTGGTCAGACAACGGGTAAAGCGAGTGAATCATGCCTCCCTCCTATTTGGACGTTCTTGCTCAGTGACCCACAGGCTGAAGCCAAGTGCACAGCACCAGCTTACTTTTCTCTCCTGTAACTTTGACTAGTTTCAGTTTAAATAAAATATGTTGGATTTATTTTGACAATTGCATAGGTACTTGTTTCTTACACACATTATATGTGCTGTGTTATAACTATATTGTTGTATTGCGTCTGCTGTAGCTTCTGTCATTTATACATAATCCTTAAATACAGATTATTTGTTCAGTGTCATGGCACAAACATACTTTTCTACTTACAAGCATTCAGTGAGGGTTATGCTGATCACCACAGATGAACTGTCTCAAAACTCAGCACAGGGTTACGAGGAATGATGTTCTGACTGTCTGCTTATGTTTTCTGACGTGGGTGTGTACTATAGCCTGTCTGCTTTTTCTCTGTGTGCCTGTATTTATGAGGGAGCCTCTGTGTGTGCTTACACGCGTTTGTGCTGTGTTACTATCTCGAGGTGGTCAGTGCTTGAACCAAACAGCCTGTCTGAGGCACGTCACAGTTTAGATTTGCTCAGAATGTTTTATGCTTGTTAGATGTTTAACATTGAGCAAAGCATTACATTTACAACCCTCTGAGTAAAAGTCCTAATTACAGCAACATTTCAGATTCAGGACGTCATTATGACATCAATGGAATTTCAGTTTAGCTAATAAACAACACTTTCAATTAAATTTAATTTTAAATGTAATTGTTATGCCATAAAATCATTACGTGACGCTTCTGAGCATCGAATCTGTTATTAATCGTCTTAATGTGGCTCATATATGGCTTCTCGCCTTTTCGCCACTGCATTTAAAGACCATTGGATTTAGATTGTTATACAGCCGGCTTTGTTGTACTTCATTTTTAATATTTTTAATATGATTTTGCACTCAGGAATCAGAATTAAAACTAGACTGTATAACCGGTCTTTAATATTAATAAAATTCTACTGTACAATCTGTAGCTTTAACTGCAGAGCTAATACTCTAGGGTTGTTCACTTATTTTTGGTACTTATATTTTTGCCAGTGTTTGACAAACAATGAGATTTAATAAGGACTATGAGAGCGTGTTCTGCCGACTCTTGGAGCAGCGAGGCATAAGGAAATAAAGTCAGTGCATGAGACACTTTTATGATAATATGTTAAAAGGTGTTGGGTTTTCAGAAGCTATTAAAAAGATGGAGTCTGATAAAGGACCAGGTCTCTGCAAAAAAAAAAAACATGTTCAGGGAACAAAATCAAACCCATGAGCCGTCGGATCATCTGGACTTCAGACAGACGTCATTTCTGGTGATCTGAACCATGTTTTTACAAAAGTATGACTGTCTCCTGTTGTTTGTCTTTTAGGGAACATTAGCAGAAACTGTACAGCTAATGGATGGTCGAGCATATATCCTAGCATAAACAGCGTCTGCTACTCCAAATCTGAGACCGAAAACAAGGTGAGTGGGACGGGTCTGGCACCAACTATATGTCTAAAATCACCCCATCAGAGTGAGTTTGATTTCAGGAGAAGTTATTTCAGATTTATAGCTGAATAAATCTTTAACCAGCTCAGGTTTCTTAGTTTTCCATAAACTAAGTCAGAACAAAAGGAGTAGGAAGTTCATGTCAGGAACTTATGGGGCGGGGGGTGGGGTTGGAGTAGTACAGTGGTACCGAGTTCAATTCCCAGACAAAAAGACAAAAGGGTCTTTTTTATAAGGAGTTCGCATGTTCTCCCTATGTTTGTGAGTTTCATTCCACAGTTCAAAAACAAGAGTATTAAGGTGGCTATGCACATTATTTGCTCAAGACAATTCCAGGATTTAAAGATGACATCTCAATCAACTTGTCATGTCTTATCTACTATATGACAAAACGTATAAATATCCATCTGGTTTCCTAAGCAGGACAAACAAGGGCCTCCTTATGAGGGCTTTGCATGTTCACATCATTATGTTAAATCAAATCTACAGAATAATATGAGTGTGTTTTTTGTAACGAGGTAGGTAAGTGGTCCTGGTTGTTTCTATAACCTTTTTCTATTGAAGCCTGGGATCCACACAATAATAACACACTGTTGTCACCTCCATGGCCCATTCAAAGAATGTAGGCAATTATATATCATTTCATGTCTGTATGTAAATACACTGTATGGATGATGGTCCTCAGACACCTACACAACAAAAGTCCAGCCTCTTAGCAACTCTGATTAATATAAGCTGTTATAAAAATGTATGAATAAATTCGGAAGTGTACCAGGGACCTGTGTGAGACGTTTCAGAAGTTTTATCAGTCTTTATCGGGTGAGAGGACACTGGTCTGATTCTCAGATTTTGATTATCTGACTCTGCTCTGCCAAAAAAGGGAAATTAAACCCCGGAGCAATTTTCTGATATGGAGTATTAGAGGACATGCAGCATTATGTCTGCCTGATGAGAGCTCTCTTAAAAATAAGCAAAAGATGACACAGTTCCACTCCTTAGGGTTTCTGAAGGTTTAAGTTGACCTTCACTGAGGCTTTGAGATTTCAATGTCTGTCGTGCATCAGAGGCCATGTGCTCTGCAGGGAAATCACATGAAACAGTGATCAGTTTCAGCAAAAATAAACCTGTAACCTTCATATTCACCTTAAATTCCTTAATAAAGGCACCCAGAGTGATTAAAGAAATATAGGAAATTTAATTTAACACAGAAAACCACCTAGTCTACTATGTACACATACAGTCAAATAGAGAACATACTAACCTATAGAGATTGATTTAAGGTACTTAAGCTGTCAGGTGATTTAGAAATAATACAAATAATAATACTTATTTGCTGTAATTGATTTAGTTTGTAATTCAGGGTGATACATTTTGGATGCTTGGTTTTGATCTCACCTATGAGTCAGAGTGGGTGGAGTTTGGGATGTTCATCCTGCATCTGCTTGGATTTCCTTAAAGGCTTCCTGTTTCCTTTGATTTTGCAAAAAAAAAAAAATTGGGGTTCGGTCATCTTAACACTGATGACCCTGAAGTGCTTTTAGAAGTATTTTTATGTAAGGACACTGAAATCAGCTCCTATTTTTAATATTTATTTTTTATCTAAAAAAACTCATTTTATTATTTAAAAGATATTTTTTTAGAAAATTATTTGGTTTTCCAAAGAATATGGATTGCAACGCTCCATTTTATTTTCTTCAAGGGCCAACATTAGGTTGAACCTCCAACCTTCAGACTGAAAGCACAACAATCTAACTACTGAGTTACCAGACAGTAAACTAGAAAACTACTATTTAAGGGAATTCACATCTTGGAGAAGCAATAGAATCCCTTATCACCAGAACTTCTACAAAAAGCCTACAAGGATATTAGGAGAACGTACGAGCAACACACATGAAAGTCTCTGGATTTGAATGTTTTTGCTGTGATATTTTGATTTTATTATTTTAAATATCGAATCTTCGGATCTGTCAGCTGTCTCTTCTTAGAAAAAAAAATATGTAGGGGCCTCTGAGTGTGGGAAAGCATTTAAACTGCCAAAATATTGGAAATCAATCATTTGTCTGCAGAATGATTTAATACTGGAAAGTTCAAACCGATGCCAGCATGTTAAAGCCATCCAGAAAGGCTAACAAACAACAAGGTGAGGGCCAGGTCTCCTAAAACCAAGTGTTACAACCATAGATAGATAGAACCAGTAGAAGTTCTAGTTTGTGGGACGTTATTAGCTTCTCGGTGGTCTGAGTGTGTAAATGCCAGCTTGTGTGTAAACTCTAAAAAATCCGGTTTATAAACATAAGCTCCTGGACTCTCATCCAAGAAACATCTTCTTTAGTCTAAAACTCTTCGAACATCATTACTAAGTGTCTTTAACTAAAGTAGCAGGAGTGCGTGTTTGCTGGCGCTTGACTTGTGGAAAGGTCACTTACTCTAATTGTGCATGGCAGATTTCTCATTTCTTTAAATGGATACCCCCACGATTATTTATGATCTGGCTGTAAAGTGAGTAAGGATGTGAGAGGCATGTTTTATATCTGTGGAAATGTTCCTGTGTTTAAGCAGCTGGTGTACTACACCGTGGTGAAGACGCTGTACACGCTGGGCCACAGCCTCTCCCTCATCGCTCTCATCACTGGCAGTGCCATACTCTGTCTCTTCAGGTACTGGGATAAACATGTTTGCTTTCTGCTTTATGTCACTTCCCCCGCTGCGAGTGAACAGACAGCTCTGGCAGATATTTATTGTAATCACTGAAGAAGTCGGGTTCGGACATATTTTTGGAAAGCCCATAATTCAGGGATTTTGACATTAGACTGTAAACACTACTCCTTGGTGATCGGACTTGTCTCGATGGTGTTTGCATGACTGAGAGAGTGAAAATATTTCTTTAAAAAAACGAGGAAATAAAAATGTCCTAATATTTATTTTTCCATGTGGTGAACATTTTTGGTGAACATTTGCATTTTTGACCGTATATGTTCTCCATGTTTACAGAAAACTCCACTGCACCAGGAACTACATCCATCTAAATCTGTTCTTCTCCTTCATCTTCAAAGCCATTGCAGTTCTGGTTAAGGATGCCATTTTGTTTTCCCACAGTAAGAATACACAGTGTGACGAACAGCCTTCCCTGGTGAGCTCCGACGCGACAGTGTGTTCTCACTATGAATAAATAATTTGAATTACATCCTATAGCTGACACTTAAATACTTTACTAAATTGAGTCCATAATCACAAACTTGAATAATCTTGAGCTTCAAACCCACAGTCTTCAGATTGATAATCCAACATTCTAACAACTCAACTACCAATTCAACTCATAAAAATATAAAAAATATCTAAAATAATTGAAAACAGAGACAGGAGGGTTATTTCAAAGTCCAGGAACCTTGATGCTCTCCAGCAGTGACTTCGTTTTGTTTCAATGATTAAAAGAAAACCTGCACTGAATGAGCAGAGCTGCCAAACTGGATTATTAATACAACTAAACTGGTTTCTTCAAGGCGGCACGGTGGCTTAGTGGTTAGCACATTCACCTGTCAGCACTGGGGATTCCTGGTTCAAATCCCTATCTTGGTCGAGTTTCATGTTCTCCCTGTGTCTGTGTGGGTTTCCTCAGGGTTCTCCGGTTTCCTCCCACATTCCAAAAAGAAGGTAAATTGAATGCTCTAAATTGCCCTGTATAGTATGTGTGTGTGACTGTGTGAGTGAGTGTATACCCAGTGATGGATTTGGCGCCCTGTCCTGGGTGTATCTGCCCAGCGCCCGAGACGTTCTCCCCTGGATGGGCATGGGGAACACCCCCTCGACCCTCATAAAGGAATAAGCGGAAGATAATGAATGAATGAATGGTTTCTTCAAATCAGACATTGTTGTTGACAGACATTTGCAATTGATCCTGCGTTTTTATTTCTTTATCTTTAAAATATAGTGTCATGGCTCCCTTGTTTCTAGTATTTAACATTTCCAGTATCATCCGCTGAATGACATCTGAATGACACACTGTCCTGTCTTCCTCTCTATGTTAGATTGGATGTAAGACCAGCCTGGTTATTTTTAACTACTTCATCATGGCAAATTTCTTCTGGCTGCTGGTGGAGGGTCTGTACCTGCACACTCTGCTGATGATGATCTTCTCCCAAAACCGTCACTTCGTGGTCTATCTTGTCATTGGCTGGGGTGAGCCCTGCACCTTTTATTTGGATTAACTGTATCATTCCACTTTGTCTTACCAGAGTTCGGTTCTTCCTAATATGGTAGACATACAGGGGATTGCTGCAGAGTACCAGCCAGAGGTGGAGGACCATAAAGCCTTATTTTTTTTATTAAGAGTAATGTTTCTTGCTGGATGTGTTCTTGTCAGATTATCTTTGCTTTTTAATGAAGGATGTAATATACACCTTCTGCTTGCATCGTGTTTTTGTATTTGGGGCTCGGGGTTAGAATTAGTTTTTTAGGTCTTTTCTAGGTTTCAACGACTTTGAATGACACCTTTTAAGACTGCAGAAAAACATGTATGTTATTACTGGGGACTAAAAGCATCTTACTCTGAAGTATTGCATAATTTGAGATTTAAGTTTTCTTGTCCATGATACTTCATTTTGTATTACTGTATAAATGAGCAGCTGAGGAAGAGGAGTAAGGTGTCACGGCTGAGTCTCACTGTGTTCATTGCATGTATTCAAATGTCTTCATCGTTCACTGGCTTATTGGATCAAAGTTTGGGCCATGTGAGCAGGTAAAAAGAAGATTCTTGTTTGAGGTTCAGTTATCCTTCTGAAGCTGAAGGACAAAGATTCGTGCAGATTATCACCTTCAGTTTGGCAACAATAAATAATATGGAAATTGAACACTGACATGCTTCTTTTATAAAATCACATTATAATATACAGACCAGTGTGACGTTAACCACTTACCATAATTAAGAATCTTATAAACTAGTCATGGTGAATGACAAATACATTTAATAACTACCATGATTAAAATCTAATGATATTTCAATTTCCTCTTCCTCTTTCAGGACTCCCAACAGTATTGGTGGTTACATGGGTGATCTGTAGGATTTACCTGGAGGATACAGAGTACGTTCTAAAATATCTAGAACGACCAGTCTGTAAGTAAGTCATCTTTTTCTCTTTATACTCAGTATTTTCAAAGTGGATTTCTACTTTACTTCAGATGCTGGGAGAGAAATGACGCCACGATTCCCTGGAGGTTCATTAACTGGCCGATCATGGCGTCTGTTATAGTAAGCATGACCCTGAGAAAATATATCAATTAAACTAGACTTAAACTCACTAAAGTCCTGCTTCCGTCTTATTCCAGATTAACTTCATTCTGTTCATCAGCATCATTAGAATCCTGGTGCAGAAGCTGCGCTGTCCAGATGTTGGAGGAAATGACCAATCGCAGTACAGGTGCCATTGCTCCTCCCATCTCTGATCGCAAATACACCTCTGATCTGACAGCTGAATAGAAATTGCTTTTATATGTTTTCTCGGATTTTAGGATTAAACTGCAAAATAGGTTTGAGATTCCAGGACATTAAAAATGTATCATTTTATTTACACCCCTGACAGCAATCCTTCAGCTGGGGTGACAGACTGACGTAAACGGAGGGAATATGTTCACCCTCAAGGAATATATGATTCAGATCATTTAAATTATGGAAAACTTTAAGCTTTTTGTGTAACTAAAAATGAACAATTAGATATTAAATTTAATAATATACTAATACTAAAACTACTAATACTTAAGTTACTACTACTAATAATATTTTAGCTTCTATTAGTGCTACTACAAATTTATTACTACTAAAAATACTAAAACTATTACTACGACTATTACTATTACATACTGCTAATACTAATAAAACTGATACTACTACTCTCTCTACTACTACTAATTTTAATAATACTAATACTATTACTACTACTTCTCAAAATACTACTTCTACTACTAGAAATATTACTACTGCCATTACTAATACTAAAACTACTACTGGTACACATACTGCTAATACTAATACAACTGATACTACTACTCCTATAGTCCTGCTACACTACCACTAATACTTATAATAATATTCCTGGAGCCAACACCACCACCATCACTACTATTACTACTAATAATAAATCAGGGCTTAACATTTTGCTGCCTGCCGAGATTCTGCTCATCAGGTTATCTGAGTTAAATCAGTCTTTCTGTCATATGTCATGCTTTTTCCACTGACAGGTTCATATTGTTATTGTGAGATAAAATAAATAAAATTGGTACATTTACCTTTGCAACAGTCTTATCTTCCTCGTCCTCCATACTGAGGCGCTGCAGCTCACTCAGACTGTGGTAGCTGATTACTGATATACAGGTCTTTTCTGTAAAAATAATTTAGTGTGGTCAGACACGAATAACATAATAACATTATGAACCAATAAACTGCGTTCTTACTGAACATAACATAACATAAAACTCAAAATGATGGACAAACAGGGCAGAGATAAAAATGTCTAAATGTTCCGTTGAAGTACGGTGGTGGTTCTGTGTTAATGTAAAGCTGTTTTTTTTTTTTAATGACCTGAGAACCTGGGATACATTTTTGAAAAGATAACACATGAAACAAAAACTTTATCTGGTCCATGTCATGTGGCTTTATGAGCATAAATCAAGCCACTGAAATTCCTGTCTGCTTATCTAACGTCTCAGACGCCATACGGTGGTTCAGTGGATGCCTGGGAGGAGTGTGTATAAAGCCGCACAATCACATCGTTACTGTGTAACATAGTCAGTTTTCTTCTTCGTTGTAGACGACTTGCCAAGTCAACCCTGCTGCTGATCCCACTGTTTGGCGTTAATTATGTCGTCTTTGTTTACTTAAAAGAAGAAAGTCTCAATGACAACTTTGAGGACTACAAAATATTCTTTGACCTTGGACTTGGATCATTTCAGGTGCAGATACATAAAGAAATCAATAATACTGTTTATAAGTTATGTTTCAGTGAAATCGCTGATTTCTGGGTGTTATTTCACAGGGTTTGGTGGTTGCTATCCTCTATTGTTTTCTGAACAGTGAGGTGAGTACTGTCTTTCAAATTATTACATTCACAGCATCACCAACCCGACAGAGGTGGACCCCTCATAAAATAAATATTTAGTTATTCTGCTATTTCCAATCTACTTAATTTTTAATGTGAATATAGGAAGCGCTAAAGTCCGGTACTGGAGCTAAGACAGAAAAACACCCGGGGCAGGCTGCCCCTTTGTCACAGGGCAGACACACAGACTGTAACATCATCGGTGTTTAAAGCTTTGATTTACCCACGTGATGCAAGTCATGTTCCTGACGCTGTTCTTAAGCTCAGGCACATCCGGGGTGCTGTGTCCGTGATGTTAGTCACCCCCCCATGCATATAGTGCTTCCTTGTTTCCTGTACTTTCTGTAACCAAGTAACCAAGTGCAACTTCCTGTTTGTCCATGACATGCTTTGTTTACGTGGTTGGTCATGTGATATGAGTTGTGTTTCCATTATAACCCATTAGCAGCAGCACATGTCCTCCCACACCAAGGCCATCAGCTCATCTGTGGAACATGCAGTTTTTAATCCTGCAGCTGGAGTTTAGGGCCAAGAATGTGAAAGCGAATTGTTGAACCGTTGTCATAGTTTACTACTGGGTTAAAACAAACTTGGAAGCGTAAATGAATTAGTGTGGCGGCAGCCAGGTGCTAGCATGCTACTGATACAGGTCTGATAGATGGTAAGGCGTGTAGTGAGGTGTTCACATCATGTTTGGATACAGTGTTTGTTCGGTCAAAGCTAACACTGGATCATTCAGTTTTCTGTTGTCATGTAAATACCTTCTGATTGAAGCTGCGCAGAGGCCAACTGCTAAACGTTGCACTTTTCTGGCAGGTCCAGTCTGAGTTGAAGAGGAAGTGGAGAAGTGTGTGTCTGAAGCGTTACATCGGCCGAGATTACCGTCCACACAGCTCGTCCATCTCCAAAAACGGCTTCGACAATGTGTTACAGTTTCATCGCAAGTCCAGAACGCAGTCCTTCCTGCAGACTGAAACCACTGTAGTGTGACACACACACAAACACACACACACTTTTCTGTGTTTGTGCTACATTCTAAAAGGTTGCAACTGTGTGTCATTTCTTTTTTTTAAATGCATGTCATGATGTAACTTTACTTTGAAAACAAACCTCGTTCATTCATTTGAAATACATATATATCATAATCCTATTGTGTTTATATTACAAGAGTTGTGCTTACTTTGTAATAACAATACTTCCTTTACACGATCATTCATATCTGATTACAGCACCCAGTGCCCTGTCTCTATGACTATAGAGAAAACACACAGCTGTTTCCAGAGTTCAGCACATACCTGCAATAATACTGCAACACGGTATAAATCATCCAGAAAACAAGTTGTATAATTCCCTCATCATTTAGGTGATAATCCCATCACTCACAATGGCATGGAAGACATGGAGACAATTTAGAATCACCCGGGAGCTTGTTTTTGGCCTGTATATGGAAAAACAAACAAAGGGAGAACATGCAAACTTTACACAGGACAAAAAAGGACTAAATCTTTTTAGAATTTTCTTTTGTGAAGAGGACTAAATAATGTTATTAATGACATCACGAGTAATGAAAAACCTTGAAAGTTACCATTTTACTTCCAAACATTTCTTTATCAGTGCAGCATCTGTGTTTCATACGACCAGCCTCAGATTGGAGTAGAGTACTTAAGATGCTGTAAATATTTCCAGGCTCCTGGCTGGTTTTATAAATGACTGCCGTTAGACACAGACCAGAGTCTCGTGGAAGCATTAGGTACCAAGGTTTCCCATGCGCTGGTGATCACAGGGACTACGCAGGGTGTTAAGAGCTCTGGAACATATCCTGTAATGCTTCAGGGTTTACCAGAGGCTTCAATTTCTGTCTTTATCATGGTGAACTCACACTAACAGTGTGCCAACTGTAAGCTCTTTTAATGTATGAAGGTCAGCATCAGCCATATTTGTCCGTGTACTGAATTTTTACTTATTTTACAGCCTAATTATTAGGTATTTACCCTGTAATTATTATTTGACTTACTCTTAATCATAATTAACAGGAAATTAAATACAATAAATACAATGTTGTTAATGTTCTACACTGAAAAATTTTACTTATGATTCACTTTTTTGTACACTCTAATAAATATGTGTTAATGGTCTATTTTCAGACACATTTGTTTACAGATCGTTACCCAGTAATTATGATTATTCTCATTAGCAAAGTCAAAAACACAAAGCCCTAATCTTATGTACGGTATTGTGCTCTCTCTCTAACTCGCTTACTCTATCCATCCATCCTTCTGTCTGTCTGTAGTTTCTTTATAATTTCTTCTTCTTCTTTTGGTGTTTTACTCTTTATTATTCATGGGTCACCACAGCAATGCACTCACGTTTTCGACTTGGCAAAGAATTTTCCACCGAATGCCCTTCCTCCCACAACCCTCACCCTCTACCGGGCTTGGGACACTCAAACTATGGGGACAATTTACTGTAGGGTAGCCGATTCACCTTAAACCCATGTTTTTGGACTGTGGGAGGAAATTGAAGAACCCGTAGAAAACCCACGCAGAGACGGGAAGAACAAGGAAACTCAACCCAGATTGGGATTCGAACCAGGAATCCCGAGAGCTGGGAGGCGAATATGCTCACCACAAAGCCACCCAGTTTGTTTATTAGGTTAACTTGTGAAATAAAGGGTTACATTTATTTGACCTGGTTCACAACATCAATAGAACATGTCCCTTTATCTCGGTCTCTATCTCACATACAGGTGTGCAGTCATTAAGTATCACTCTAAAGTATGTTGATTTCTTTCGGTGGTTCTTTTGTACCGTCTGTTATTGTCACCATGGCTGAACTGAGATGACATGCCAATTCCAGCATGAGGTACGTGGTGAGTTTGTACTTTTCAGCTGCCAGGGGTCAAAGGACAAGCTTTGGTGCTTATGTCTATCCCTGGTGTGTGACAGGATAATGGCACAGGGCCAGTACGAGGACAGTACCCGTCTGTGCTTCTGTCCATTTTCTCTCCACCCTCTTGTTGATCTGGCGTTAACATGATGTTCCCCTTTAATTGGTGAGCTAGCATTTTGTTTTACAGAGCAAAACTGATAAAAGTGCCAGTCTTGCTTATGATCTGAGAAACATTAATGAAACATAATCACTGCACCAGGTCTTTGCTGTTTTATGATGTTTTGCTGGATTTCTAAAAATATGCTCTGTAACAAATCCAGCCGCTTTTGCACGAAAAAAAAGTGTAAGATGTTTACATGTTCTCTCCGTTATTGTGTGAGTTCCCTCTCATAACTGGAAAACTTACAGATGTTAAAATACATCATGGTGTAAGTATGGTTTTATGTCTGACCTGTGATGAGCTCGGGACTGGTCGAAAGTCTCCGAACTGGTCCGAGCTCCAGTAATCCCCTATAACAATTAGTAAGATAAGTGACAATGAAAATTACTGAATTTTGCCTTAAAATCAAGTTGCAGATTTTAACATATACAAGTTAAACATTTGATTTAAAATGATGATATATATCAAATCCATGCAATAATAATCTACAAATTCTAAAAACAGGCAAATAGTGGAGTCTGCAAGTCTGTAAATCCATTGGAATTTCCTTAAATTTCTGCATAAATTGAATCCAAATTCATTAGGTTTTCAATATTTATATACACTGCTCAAAAAATAAAGGGAACACTAAGATAACAAATCCTAGATTTCAATGACTAAAATATTTCAGTGGAAAATCTTTATGTAGTAGATAGTGGAATGCATTGAGAACAAAAGAACATAAAAACGATTAACATGTAAATCAAAATGATTCTCCCATGGAGGTCTGAATTTGGAGCATACTCAAAATCAAAGTGGAAAATCAAATGACAGGCTGATCCAACTTCACTTCAACTATGGCTCCCTCCATGTCTCCTGGTATTTGCTCCATGCTCTGAACACTGTGCTGACAGACACAGCAAACCTTCTTGCAAACCATTCTACCTGTTGTCTGTTCCATTTTCCCAACAGCAAGTGAAATGGATTCACAATCCGTGTTGCACACTAACTGGACAACTTGATTTCACACAAGTGTGGTTGACTTGGAGTTACACTGTGTTGTTTAAGTGTTTCCGAAATTTTTTGAGCAGTGTGCATAAAACAAAAAGTTAAATTAATGAGACAAAAATATTAGACTAATGATTAACATTAGAGATATGTGAGTGACAAAAGTGTGTATACACTAGAGTCATATGATGATGATGATTAGGTGAGTAAGTGCCATGTTTTATTTAAAGTTAAGTGAGCTATTAAAATCATACCCTTGTCATATTTGGGAAAATTTATACAGAAATATTTTTTGTGTTCACAAACTTTCAGGCACAACTGGGTTAGACTTTGATTAACTTAGATTCTAATCTAATATCTCTGATAATCCTTAATCTAATCTAAAACATTACCAAATTTAAAGCCACACTTTGCTGTGATAAACTTCATGGAAAAATCAATTGAAATAAAAATGAAATAAACATCTTGATCTTAATACCGTAGCTTCATCCCAGTTGTTGTTGCACCGTGAGCAGGCAGTCAGCAGCCAGCAGGTCTTCATTAAAGGTTCATGTCCCTTGCTCTGTTTTGTGAGGTGCTTTGGTCGATAACGCCTTCTGGTTTAGGACCACTCACTGACGCTTTGTTGCCTTTTGGAGAAAATGTACGTGCCCTCCTGGACTAGGACACTCTCAAGTCTCTCTACTGATATCGACTGTTGCTTTGTATGGCGTCTGAATCACCTGAAGAATGAAATACCAGTTATCAGCATTAGTCATCCTGATGAGAACAGAGCAGAAGTGCTGCAGTGTAAATGATGTGTGTACTGTAATGAGACATAAACCCCCCATAAACCCTTGTTGTTTTTATCTTATTTGTTCTGAGTATCAGGTTTCACATTTAAAGGACCTGTGTTGTTCCAACCTGCAACCGAGGTGGAATCTACTGAACCACTGTACTGCTGAACTTTAATTTCCCAAATATTATTATTACAGCCCTCACTTTTACAAATAGATTACACAGTTCCAGTGGCGGTAAATGCATTTTACACCGAGCCCTTCAGCAATGCTCCATCTGAATGAATCCACCTGCCAATAACAATTGGCAGAATATGGAATATGGCTATAAAAATCTTATTATGCAGAAATGCAGTATATTAGGAGCTCTTGCATCGCAGACAGATTGTGACGAGAGCACAGCGGAACTGGGCCGTCGGCAATGGACTTGGATTAGAGATAATTAAAAGTGCCTGACACGGCTCTGCCTGATGAACGTGTGTGCATTTTATAAGCTGCAGAGATCATCCACGAGCTGCTGGAAGTCCTACGGTCAGCATGTGTATTTTAATTGATTTAAAATAACGTGCAAATAAGCTTTAAATAAGATGTTCTTAAACCTGTTAATCCTGTCTTCAGTCCTTATTTGTACCCACCTAGTTACCCTGGTATACCCACACATAAAAATCACCCACAATAACCTCAAAAAATAACAATATTATTTAGGAAACACCACCTACCAAAAATCCTCATTAAATCCTTATTATTTAAAAAAAAAAAAATGCTGATGCTGAGTTGTATTTCTCTAATAAGTTGAAAATGTCTGCTCATCAAAAGTTCACTCCAAGCAAACAGTGTCAATACGCTAACATACATTAGAAGTCCCACTAGAAGTCCCACTAGTCCCACTATACCCACTAGAAGTCCTTGGTATCGCCAACTTAAAATCTTGGTTGAAGCAACAGGTTGAGCTAGACTTATTTAATTTTAGCGGGCCACAAAATTTATTCTGAAGGCGTAGGCAGAAATGTTTCAATCCTGGCAAACAATTATGCTCAAATATGATTGGTTAAATGCTTTAATAAAAAATACGTCTGTTTTGAATTATTTAATAAGTATTTATGGTCAAAATTTAATTAACATTAGTCTGTGAGTCAGATTTTTTAGGATTCACAGAAACCCTTAATAACGTTAACGGCCCACCACTGCACAATTCTTTCCGCATTCCTTGTGCCCAAGAGTGTAAATCACTTATACAAAAAAAATTGTTAGGTATGAGGAGTGAAATATTTAGAAATAGTGCATTTATCCATATATGGGAAAAAATAAATACACTTTAAAACCACTTCTGTATTTAACCCGAGTTGAGTCACAGCAGTGTTTGGAAGTTGCATGATGCATGCATATTGTGCAGTTCTGGAAAAAGAGAGAGAAAGAGAGAAAGAGAGCAGTGGTAATGGGCCCAGATGGGGCTGATGTAGCCAGACATGCAGCAGCTGCAGGATTTACTCACCTTGAATAATGAACATCTTGACAAGGCAAAGAGAACACATCCCCAGGGACACGTCTGAAACATAGCTGCTAATAGAAAACCAAAAACTGTTTCACTGCTAAATACAGACACTGAATTAATGTTACAGTTCTGAGATCAGCCATCATCTAGGTCCTAATCATATATGAATAATGTGCTTCAGTGCACCCTCATACACATGTGGTTTGGTTGTGTGAGCCTCATGACATTACAGATTAAAAAATAAAAACAAATCTGTCTCTAAAGCAGGTTTTGCTTATCTAGTGCATGACACCTGGGTCACTCTATTGTTCCATAAAAAAATGAATTGGTTAAACCTGGGACCTATTTATAACGCAGCATCAGTATGTTGTGGAACCGCTGTGTCATAAGGGGGGACTAAAATAGATCCGTTTAACAGATGGGCAGCAGATCATGGCTGAGATTCAGGTCTGTTCTGTATCATGTGTTTGTGAATAGGGAGATCAGAACTTAATGCTCCCTCATCTGCATGGAGGACAGGAAGTGATAATGAACATCCTACAAATGCCACCAGGTTTTACTGGCATGTTTGTACTTTTACTCTCATTTTTTAGATTATAAGTTTAGATAAGTAAAATAAGTAAATAGTTGGAAGTTCATAAAATACATGGAGGTTGGTAACTCAGTGGTTAGGGTGTTGGCCTCGCAATCCAAAGGTTGGGGGTTCAAATCTCAGGTCCACGACAGTTACCAATGTGTGTACTTGAGCAAGACCCTTAACCCTCATTGTTCCAGGGGTGCTGTCTGGCTACCCCTGTGTTCGGATCTCAACCAAGTTGAGATAATTGTAAGTCGTTCCACCCATTATCTTCGGCTTACTCCCTCTACTAGGTTCGTGGTGGGGTTCCCCGTGCCCATCCAGGACAGGGTGCCAATATTTTGCTGGAAACACACTCACACACAAACACACACTATACAGGGCAATTTAGAGCATGAAATTTACCTTAAACCCATGTTTTTGGACTGTGGGAGGAAACCGGAAAAACCAGAGATACCCATGTGGACACGGGGAGACCATGGAATCCCCAGTGCTGGGAGGCGAACGTGCTAACCACTAAGCCCACTAAAGCTAAATGACCAAATGTAAATGTAAATGTAGGTTACCTGACCTCAACCCCATTAAACATGAGGATAAACTTAGAATGATGTGCAGATACACTCCAAAAAATTGTAGAATGCCTGCCCTTAAAAGTTAAGATTGGGTGGAAAGGGTGGTTTAGAACGTGACGTAACAAAATTTCCTCTAGATCTAACATGTAGGTGCCCCAATACTTTAATCATTATTATTACAGTATTAAATAACGAGTATGACCTGCTTATTACATAAATCCAACAGAGGGCGCTGTCCACCATCAATGACACAAACCTAATTCCTGAGTTCCTAAAGATGAAGACAAATACTCTTAAAAAGTAGATTTGTTCAGATGATGGTTAATCCTTTTCTCAGCCATGTGCCCCCTTCACCCCTCTCTTCTTTGACATTTGTTTTGTTCATTCTGTCTAAGGATGGTGACAAACTGATGTTTACAAAGCAAATTTGACTAAATATTGTCACTTATTGGGATTCATTGCCACTATTTTGCTAAAGGTTTAAGTTTATGTATATGTTTTGTATTTAGATCCATTAATAATTCATGCTTGGAGCCTGTCCCAGAAACACTCAGTAAAAACTGGAACACCTCAGTGCCTCTCAGGACATCACTCTCTCTTGCACTGATTCCCAATATAGGGTTTTCCATCCGTATGTTCTTCTGGGAGGTGTGATGTAATTAAGGACAAACCAATGTGGACACCGCAAAATGTGGAGGATTAATTCTTTACATAGTGACTGGAAGCTGTAATTAATACTGTATGAGTAAAACCAAATGTCTGAAACATCACCTGAATAAAAAAAGCTTTGTTATCAGCAGTAAACATAATGAACAAACTTTTTCTTTAAAAATCATTCATTCATTCAATATCTTCTACTTAATCCTCTACAAGGGTCGCGGAGGGTTCCCCATGCCCATCCAGGGGACAATGTCTCAAGTGCTGGGCAGATACACCCAGGACAGGGTGCCAATCTATTTGGGCACACTCACTCACACAGCCACACACAAACACACACTATATGGGGTGATTTAGAGCACTCAATTTACCTTGAATCCATGTTTTGGACTGTTGGAGAAACCCGGAAAACCCGGAGGAAGCCCACACAGACAAGGGAAGTACATGGAAACTCCACCCAGATCGGATTTCGAACTTGGAATCCACAGTTCCGAGAGGCGAACATGCTAACCACTAAGCCACTGTGCCGCTCTTCAGCCTTTGAAACATTTTTCTTTCTCAGTCTATTTAAAAAAAACTTGAGTTTCCACAGTTTTATCCTGAGTAGATTGTGTAATTAGGACTCTTAACTCTCTAAGCACCATAGCAAGCATTTTGTGATATGATGCATCAATAACACCAAAAAATATTTTAAGCAAAGTCAGTTTTAGGCTGATATACACATTAAAACATTCTGCTTTTTATCATTGCACTCCTCTTTATGGAGAACTTGAGTCAGAACATCCTTCCACTATGCACCCACTATCACTTTGTCGAGCCCTGCAGGAAGTATCTTGCATGTGTGACACAGCTCCATTTTAAGTTTTGCCAGTAAAGGTTGCTGTTGCAGTGATTTGGCTTTACCGACTATGAAAGTCAGCAAAGTCTCAATTACCAAAAATGTTAACAGAAGTCTGTGACAGAGCGTTTCTCGTAACGATGTCTCTGTGGCAGTGTGTAATGAAGGCGTTGAGGAGGATCAACAACACGCTTCCAAACAAAGCTTTAGCTCAGTAATAGTTCTTTATTAGGACATTTAATTATTAACGTTAATGGCATTTTTGCTTTTAAACTAATGATATTCATCTAACTCTGCAGCACTTTAAGCTCGTGGCACATTACTTTTTGACGAAGCAAAGACATAAAAATACATAATGTATATAAGCTATAAAAGCTACTGAAGACCTCGTGTTCATTTCAGTTCTTGACCTCCAGCAGACCTGTAAGATAAACATGTAAATAAGACTCACACTTTACAGAATGTTTAAAAAGGGACGGATAAAAAGACATTTTAATATACAGTCATTTCTTTAGTTGCTTGACCTGATGCAGTCTGCGGAGAGTTCTATTTTATCCACTAAGCAAAATCTGTGGTTTAAAAGTGACTGAAGATGCAAAACAAATGGAGTGAAAGTAAGAAGTTGCATCAAAGGACAGAGCTCAAGAAAAATATAAGAAGCATAATAATGTACTTAAATGTGTACTCTAGTACAGAATTTGGGTAAATAGACCTGGTTACTCCTTACCAAACTGTCAACGGGGGTGTGATAAACAACCCGAGTTTTCAATCAGACTTTGAGTAGGTGTGAAGTTTGTACACTACCTTTCTGTTTTCTTTTGATCCAGCGTGCCGACGGGTCAGAGCAGTATTTTACATCTTCAGAATAAAATCTAAAAATAAGATTGGAATGCATGATACACAAAAACAAACTTCAGAAAAAACGGATAATGGTGAAGAGACATGTTATATTGGTGGATTATTCTTATGGAGTCCATACTGAGGTATCATCCACCACCCTAATACCTGCTCTGTGAGGATCCCAAATATCAAAGAACAGAGTAAAGGCAATTAACAGTATGTTGAGACACAGATGGGCCATAGAATGTCCATCTATATACAGTAACTATAATGGTTGGCTAAAATGAACTTACATGATGGCTTCAACACATGGTGCGAGGGCCTTCTGGTGCTGGTAGGCAGTAAGCTTAACACCAGGAGGAATCCTTGCTTTGGAAACAGCCTCACAGCAAACAGGACCTACTCTAGATATCCGTTTATCTGTAAGTGAAAAGAGAGGAATTGTTAAAATTACCAAAGCAATACTGACTCAAAATCAGTATCTCACAAACCCTTGGATGACTTATTACTTATGAATCATGCTGTTCTGCTCGTTAACATTTTAGGCAGCAGTCAGAAGTAGAAGACTGGTACAAGAATTAAATACGAACAGATGCAAAACTGTCTAAATTCACATTCTAAGCGAAACCTGCACTGTGTGTAAATGTGGGTTCTTTATTGGTACTTACAGATAGTACGTCTGGTATCGACGCAACCAATGAACATCAGAAGCAAGCTCAAGAAGCAGAAGTTCTTCAACCAGTTCTTCATGGTTCTTAGGACTGGATGATTTTCTGTGGATGTAACGGCAGTAGTCTTAAATATGAAGATGATTCTTTTGTTTCATATCTGGATAAGTAAAAACGAGAGGTACGTCACGCTGCAACTCTTGCTCTGCAACTTCACACCAAGACGGTGTTAAAGACAGAGTTTACACCTTTAAACCACAAGCATTTTCCAGCTACAGCAAAAACAATCCAACAAAACAGGAGATGCACTGCACCCTGCACACTAGAACCTGTTTTTTCTTTAAAAATTAAACCACCTTTTTTTCTTTTTTTTTCTTTTTTTTTAAGGATGTATGTTTAATGCCTTATGACCCTATGCTGCAACTTGGGTTCTAAAGTTTAGCTCCTTCATATTTGGTTTACAGTTAGCATTCACCACTTTATATATGAACACACTGTATTTGAAGATGAGGGGGACAGTTTTTCCTTTTTTCCTCCTTTGAATCATTAAATTTATTATTTTTTGCATAGAACATGTATTGTATTTTTTGTTGTTTTTGTTTTGTTTTGTTTTTATCCAGGCTGGTCTCATTAGGGGTCATCACATCAGGGACGTCCCGTATACTCACTATAGTACAGTTTTACACTTGATATCCTTGCCAGTGTTTGGGATGGCACAATGAGTACACCACTAGACAATTTTCCAAAACATAAATAAACTGATGAGAAAACCTATTTAGACACAGTGAGGCCATACAGCTGGTTGCATGCTGTTCTATTTCACAAACACCCTGATTGGTGCAATTTAAAGGAAACTGATTCAACAGTACACAGATATCAGTGAAGTGATTTTACTTTACTTTTATTAGGTAACAACACAAACATCAGTGGCATAAAAATGGCTAACAAGAAGACATTTAATTTAGTTTTAAGACATTTAGAATAAAATAAAACAGTTTAATAAATATGTTTTATATAATTTATATGTTAAAAGTACAAGCTGACCATAAATACACATAAATAAAGGAAGCTTATTAGCCTTGAATACATATAATTTGTTTTCTAATTTGACTCGTTTCCCCTTTTGCATCCTGAGCTGCTGTTGTGTTAAAATGTGGTGAGTTCTGAGACAAAGGTTGATGATGAAACTGTGGTGGTTGATACATTTGTCTTCTGGGAATTTCTGCAAAATCATTTAAATACAGTTTTTAGATAGTTCTAAACAGTTAAACCATTTATATTAACACGGCTTGTTCTGAAATATTCTGTATTTTTTAAAGAAAATGTGAATTACCTAAATGCCACTATCTTCTTCTTCACCCAGGGCTGACTGGGGTCGATACAGAGCTGTCCCTTTTCGGTATGAAAGCTGTAAAAAGTTGGAGAGGTTGAAGTTTTAGTTATTGGATAATAAGCATGGTCATACTCAACTAGCATACAGATGTGGGCTGAGATATGGCTGCTGTTTTACTGCATGGTTCTCATATGTAAATATGTATTTGGTATTTGTGTTCTAGAACATATCTGGTTCACATTTTGCAGATATACTTAAGTGCATGGCCCACAAACACATCCTATCCCATAGGCCACATGTAAATGAAGGATAAGGGCCAGATAATTTTGCTATCTGGGTATTGTTCATGTATTTTTGCAGATGGTACTCACATGACGGCTTTAACACAGGGAAGATTCTTCTGCTGGAACCTGTAATCCGTGATCATTTCATTCACCACGGCCTTGGACACAGCAACACAGCAGGGACTGACTTTCTCAGCAGCTGAAAGAATTAACAAAAAAAAAGAGGATACTGAGCAACAAATCCATTATTTTACGACCTAAAGGCAGCGTTCTCATACAGTTCTCAAAAAACTCACCTGTCATGGTCCAGATGATGGAAGAGGTGATCACCAAGATAGCCAGACTTCTTGTCACTGCGGCGTTGTTCTGCATTTTCACGGCTGGTAGATTCAGAAGAGGACCTGATGGCTGAGGTTTGTCACAGGACCTTAAGTAAAAGAAAAAGCAGAAGTGGGATTAGAGAGCGTCATGGTGTGAGAGTCCACTCTTACCCAAGAGGATATTTTTGTCAATAAGTTTAGCCAAGTCAACACAAAGGAGTATTCCCAGGGATTTCCTTTCGTTTATAGAGAAAGTGAAGTTATTTTGGTGGCATTTGACCAAAACCTGTGTAAAATACTGAAGATGTAACTGTGACTGCGTTTCTTTAAAACCCATGGTTTTCCATTTTAAAGCTGTGTTGTTAATCATGTGCATTGGTTGTCTTATTATTTAGCAGTAATGTGAGGCTATTACAAATTTTCAAATAATGAACTGGCTGCAAACTTCTTACCAGCATGAATCTTCGGAGTATCTTATTTCCCAAACACATGGCTATTAGAGGTCCAGAGAAAGTTTCAAACAAGGAGCATGACCCTTGACCTTTAAAGGTGTCATTGTGTCAGCGAGGGTCACTGTTACAGTAAAGAAGAGGAACCCTGTAACTGTGAGGTGGATGCGCTGGCCGCTGCGTCACCATGCAGCACGGTTCACAGAGAGTAAATAGGATGTGCTTCACAGTCTATTACTGTTCTACAGATTAAAACCACATTTCTGTCCTCAAACAAAGTATGTGGCTAAAATGAAAAGCATCTTTCCCTCACATATACTGATTATAAACTTTCATTATATTGCATTGTTTTTGTTTATTTTAATAGAAATTAAAATACCATAGTACCATAAAACCCATTTCCATTTTGTTTTCTATCGAAAGAAATTATAAATGTGATGTAAAAGATGTAATGAATCTGCCTGTTGAACTCTTTCTCCGCCACTTAAAAAGTATTCCTCCACATCATCAGTTTAACTGCTCACTGTTTCATCTCTTAACATCATACCTTTTAACACCACGTTCTCCATGTACCTGTTTGGGGTTCCTTACATACGTCAACAGTTACAATCAAAACACTAAACTGCTATGAATGCACTCTGTGAGTTTTACTCTTCGTGGGGCTGGAGACACGTAAATGGTGGATTCCCTCTATTCACCATATGAGCAATGGGATAGGCTCCAACACCACCTGTGACCCCAGTTTTTCTTTTAACGTGTCGATAAATCAAATCAAAGATGAATTTTACCAACAAAATGAGAAATGTTTATTGTAGTTGTTATATATTTTAATGTAAATTAAATATCATTTAAGAATAAAACCAACTAGCACCACACACGGAAATCACACCCCATGATGTCTCTCCTGACGACTCGGTCTTCTTTACGTTTTTTTAAACGTCACGACACCGATACCGCTCCGAAGTAGAAATAATAAGAATAATCTGAGAACCAGCATAAAGTTTTTATTTATGTTTATATTAATATTTCAAATGTAGCATGTCATCAGAAATTACAATTAACTTTAATGTAAATATACCATAAGATTTTAATCAATCAAAATATAAAACCGGATTAAAATATAAACGGTAGTATAAATTGTTTGAATAAAACAAGCCAAAAAGCAACTGGTGATTAAATAATGGATCAGTGCCTCATTCCACTAAAAGTTCCTGGATTCATCTCGTTCAGATCAACTCCTTCAGACCTGAAAGACAGATTGGATTTGAATGAAACTCCGCACCTGACAGTCAGAAAAAAAGTTGAAAATACCATGTGAGAGGATAGATTATATCAGTGGAACCCATGGTTTCACGTCTGTACTAAAATGTTACATGTTTACTCATAACCCGGCTGATGAAGGGTATCACTTTCAGGTGGAGAACCGTTTGTGTGTGTTCTGTACTGTACCTTTTTGTTTCCTTTTGATCCAGCGTGCTGTAGGGTCTGAACAGTACTTTTCGTTCTCAGCGTAAAAGCTGGAAAAGAATCAAAAAAGTGAAGAGAGTTCATTCAGAAGAAACTGTACTACATTGAAAAGATCTTTTAATAAAGGGTCAAAATGATGTACTTACATGATGGCTTCCACACAAGGTGAAAGGGCATTCTGGTACTTATAGGCAGTAAGTTTTATATTGGAAGGTATGAGTGCTTTTGATACTGCGTCGCAGCACATGACACCAACTTTAGTCGGCCGGCGATCTGAAAGGAAAAGGGTTTAAGATGAGATGTTAAATGAAGGCCAGAAAAAAATCAACTCCTTTCTAAAGCAATCATTTACTGATAGTCTGATATCGTTATTATTTAATCAAATGATAAAGCTTGATAAATTTTCAATAATTACAAGCTGTCCATCCGGCAGCCGTTAGACGGGTTTGGTTGATAGTGTAGCTGTAGTATGGGTACTTACAGTTTGCACGCACGGCGCTGATGCATCCAAAAAGCATGAGCAGCATGACCAATCTGCAGAAGTTCCTAACCTGGTTTGGCATGGTTCCCTTAAACTGGATCGCACACTGGACCTATAATCTCGATCACCTACTGTTTGGTTAATCAAAAGAAGCATCTCTTTTATTCTCTAAAGAGGGGGGGAAGGTATGCGTCACCAATTTAACACCCTTGCAGCTTTACATTGGTAATGGCCATTTTTTTTCAAACATGGCTAACACCTCTAACCCACAACGATCCCCAGAAAGTGTCAGCAAAATCCGAGGATGTTAGTAATTTGAAAAAGCTGCAAAAACATTTTTAAAAAAAACCCCGAAGTGAGCATGTAAGCAGGAGTGTTCTTATAATTAACACAGAAAAATGAGACCAAACCAGGAACCCCATTTAGTGCAATGGTAATTATGTTGTGTTACAGTAACAATGTTGTAAATGTGTTTTGGGTTTCATTTTTGGTTTGGTGGAGCGCTGATGTGTAAGACTAACATCACCGCAGTCGCTTATGGACCTGTAAGGGTTTTTTTTTTTTTAATGCATGGTCTTTCCGTTTGGTCACATGAACCTTTACATCATGCTGTTTCCGTGTCAATAGGTCACATGAACCGTTTTCCTTTTGCTCTTTCCTTCAGAATTTCCTTCTTTTCTAAAATGTGTTTTAGAGACACATTGAAAACGACATGTTACACCTAAGCAATCATAAATGGCAAAGTTCAACACCAACATATGAAACTTGATGTCATGGTCAACCTAAATTACTAGTATAGTACTGTAATGTATTCGGTAGTTTACATAACTGTAATGTTTACGTTCTTTAAGCAAAGTAAATCTATGATATATATATAGTGTATAATATACATTTTATATGTATATCTATATTCTTCTTTAAAAAAAAAATACTGCAAACTTTAGGGAAAAGGGTTACTCTGGGTCTCTGGGCCATCATTTAGTTTTTGTCACATATGCCACATGCGATGAAAATGATAATAAAGCCTCCTTGAATCCTTGAAGGTTTTATTATACATGTCATTGTAAGTATGTATAATTTTCAAGTTAATTTCCCTTTTTAATTCTATTTTTAAGAGTTTTAAGTAATTAATAAGTTCTCGTATTCCAACTGTTTGTGGGATTGATAGTTTAATAAAAGTAGTGTAAAAATGCACAGGCACAAGTCCTATTTTGTTTACTTACTGATCATTTAATGACACGTTCACGTTCCTTGATTCATTTCTGAACCATATCACTTATAAATAAATTATACAATATGCATGGCATAACCATAATGCTTTTATAAATACTACATTTAAAAATCAAAGCAATATTCAGCACACAAAAATAAACCACTTTCACTTCCAATACAGAATAACACAGGAATAAATTAAGCGCTTTTTAAATAAATAGTGATTTCTTGACTTTATCAACTGCTACCAGTCGAAGTCTGCGGTCCTGAGATGGTGGAATGTGGCGGTGCAGACGTTGGGGAAGTTTTATTTCTTTGAAAATTTCTAGAGGAGATGAATAAAAAGGTTAGTTTTAATAGACACTAAAATAAATTATATCTGATCTTTTTCAAATTATAATACTAAAAATACCTCAACTCTAAAACCTTCCTCTTCACCCAGAATTGAGCTGGATCGCTACAGAACTGCCCTCTTTCTGTATAAAAGCTGTAAAAAATAAATCATGGTGATGAATACACTTAAACCAGAATGCATTAGTAGTTATAGGTATGAACAATAGCATTGCGTGGGTAAATATGGGGTAATTGTCACTTACATGACTGCTTTCACACACGGGAGATCCATCGGCTGGAGCCGGAAACCTGTGATGATGTCATTTAACCTGGACTTGGACACGGTGACGCAACAGGGACTGACCTTTTCAGCACCTGGATAAATAAACAGAGTTAAATATGTAAAAGTGTTAACGTGTAATTTAAAGTTCCCCTTGAGGCAGATACAGTACCTGTCAACGTGCAAACGGTGAAAATGAAAACGGCAATGAAGGCCAGGTTTCTCCTCACTGTTGAACTGAGCTGCATTTTACTCGGCTGTAGTTTCTCTGCAGATTTACTGATAACGGAGCAGATGTGAGAGCTTAAGTACTAACAAAAGAGGAAATATGAAGTCTCCACACAAGAAAAAGTCTTTCCCAAGAGTATACTGTCCTCGTGATGCAGCATCTTTGATATTGCACAGTCACCTCACATTGCTTTTTCAGTGAAGTTTCCAGTTTCTTGTGGAAGTGATGTCATCATCCCTGGTATCTGACCACAGATTCACAGTGTCAGTGGAAAATTGGTGGATTTCACTGTCTGATTTGTTACTTTAGATAATCAAGTGATTTTAATTCAGTTATATTAATGGACCGTTGTTAGGAACACTTTAAATCCCGGCCTAATAATTACAGCTACTTATCCAGGTGTACAAAAAAAGTAAATGTAAAAATGTAAATGTAAGTGCAGGGTACATAGACAATTATTACCCTGTAAATATTGTGCAATGAAGTACTGTACACTGTGTACACCCTATTTGTGCGGTAATTCTTTTTTTATACTAATATACTGTATAATAAATAAAGCGGGCAGTACGGTGGTTTAGTGGTTAGCACATTCGCCTCTCAGCACTGGGGATTCCCGGTTCTAATTTTAATTTGGGTGGTTTCCATGTTTTCCTCGTGTTGGCATGGGTTTAATCTGGGTTTTCTGGTTTCCTCCGACAGCCCAAAAACATGGATTTAAGATGTATTGACTTGTCTAAATTGTCCCCGAAATCTGTGAAAGAAAAGGTTGTGTCAGGAATGGCATATTACACTTGGTCAAGTGTAATATGCGTTTTAATTGCTGTGGCGACCCCGGGATAATAAAGGGTAAAATGCCAAAAGAAGCAGAAGATATAGTAAATAAAGCAAAAGAACGTCATTTAAACATCATATCTATTATTATTTAGATAATTCTATTTATTTTTCTTAGCCCAGTGGCCAGTGAATATCAGTGAATCTCAATGGCAATTTTTAGATCATGCAAATTATTTGCAATATCTGAACAAAAATTAGGAAAAATGTTCAGTTCTTAGTTTAGTTATTGGTGCTTTTGACATAAATCAACTCCAGATTATATTTAAATAAGTGTATTAGCTCAGAACAGCTGTGGCTTTCCTAAAAGTCGCCTTATTTTAACACTTTTCTTATTAAATGCTATCTATACTTCCTTCCCTAGTTCATACAATAGTACTATTCTTTACAGTTTACTGGATTATTTTGTATAATTCATAACACGGTTTATTCTTTTATACAGAATCCAGTATACTTTTATCCAGTATATAACACAACACCAGTATAAATTAGTATTTTAACACATTATGATACACACACTGCATACTTTTGTAATACTATTATAGACTTTACTGTATAATATTGAACTACTCTCAGTTCTACCGTATACCGCATTCTGCCGTATAGAATACAGTACTTTAAGTCTACAATGCATGAACTTCACTACAATGTAAACATCTATAAACATTACACACATACTGCCTCAGTAACTGATGTGGGCCGTAATGATCACGAGGTTCAAAGCTCTGAGTTCAGGTCATGTGCTAAGGTCACACTGCTAATCATATGTGATGACTGTTATAATAACATTATTATACATGGTACATTTTAAAACATTGCAGGTTATATTCATCCATAGTAACATAAAAAGACAATAAATAGAATAATAATCACATTTTATGACGTGGAATAACATCATTAAAAACAGAGTTTGTTACAGAAGATGGTCGTGTTGCCATGGTAACCGTCATGGTAATCTGCTATGACATTACCCTGTGATTCATGGATTGATAAATTCATAACATCACCATGCCTGTGTTGTAACATTGCTGTGGACTTTATTGATTAATGTCTAACCAGCATTACATATCAGATATTAGAGCAAATTTGGTTTGAATTAAAAATGCAAATTTGGTTAATTAAAAATACTAACTGGAGTTTTGTAAGTGGGATTTCTGTCCATTTTTGCTGTAAACAATAACTGGGCTTCTCTTGGAACAAAATAACAATAGAATCTGTACAGTGAGCCCCACCACAGCCTTGTACCATTACAGATGCTGGGTTCTGTTCCCATCCTCCCGTTTCCATGCTGGGAAAGGGGTGTGGCGGCCGCCCGGCATTGGACACGCATTTCTGTCTGTCTAGCCAGACATGGTGCAATCGGATGCTTCTGTGAGGTCAGGACCTGATGTCCCTCCCCCATAGGTGGATCTCTGAACCCGATGGTATCAGAGAACCGAGGTCAGGATTGTAATCTTACGTTTTGCTCTCCTTTTTGGTAAAAGACTGCACCATATTTTTTTATCTTTTGCACATAGGGACTGAGATTTGTTCTTCCTTAAACTAAGCTAAAGTGAAGACTCATCTGACCACAGTTTTCTAATGAAGTTCTAAAATAAGATTCATCCTGTCTTGCACAATCTTTTTATACTCTGTCTTGATGACCTTACTCGTTACCAGCAAAAATGCCGTGAAACTTTCCAGAACAGTGATACTAAAGCTTAATTAAAAATGTTTTAAAATGTTAAAATCAAAAAAATGTCTTCACATGTTCATGAATTAGTTGCTAAAATATATTATTTTTATAAATATGCATAATGACGGCACGGTGGCTTAGTGGTTAGCACGTTCGCCTCCCAGCGCTGGGGATTCCTGGTTCGAAACCCAATCTGCGTGGAGTTTCCATGTTCTTCCCGTGTCTGCGTGGGTTTCCTCCGGTTTCTCCGGTTTCCTCCCACAGTCCAAAAACATGGATACAAGGTAAATAGAATGCTTTAAATTGCCCTGTGTGGATGAGTGTGTGGATGTGTGTGTGAGTGTGTGCCCAGCGATGGATTGGCGCCCTGTCCTGGCTGTATCTGCCCAGCGCCTGAGATGTTCTCCCCCGAATGGGCATGGGGAACCCCCCCGCGACCCTCATAAAGAAATAAGCGGAAGACAATTAAATGAATTAATAAATATGTATAATGCTTGTTCAGTGTAAACAGGAGAATGAAAATACAAAGACTGAATTGTACACAAATTGAATAAATACTTAAGAATATAAAAAATAAATATTGTCTTGAGAACTGGCTTCTGAACTGAATGATTCAATGGATCTCAATGCAGGATGCTACTTCACAGCTGGATCCTCACAGACTCCTCACTTGCAGACGTTAGCTCTTTGTTATTCCTGCACAGGGTCGCCCTTCCTGTTGAAAATACACAAAGAACAGAATCTTACTTTGTGTTACGGAACTAAATTTAGGCCTATTATCACAGATGTATGAAATGAAAACACCCAGTCATGCATTTTGCTTCCAATATTGTGTGAACAGTTTGGGGAAGGCCCTTTTCTGCTCCAGCATTGCTACAAATTAAGGTCCATCAAGAGTTTAAAATAACTCAACTGCCCCAAACAGCTCTCACAGCTCTGACTTTAAACCCACTAAAAAAAAAGATATTGTGAGTCAGGTTTTCTCATCCAACATGAGAGTCGGACCTCACAATAACGGACACATATTCCCACAGAAACATTCCAAAATAGAAAGGCTTTAAGGAACCGTGGAATCTTTATAGCTGCAAATAGGGGATCAATTTATAAATGTCATGAAAATTGTAATGTTAAAAAAAATGTTAATGTTAATATTTTATTCCTGTTCCATCATAATATTCATCATATTAAGGTGGCACATCATCAGCGACATGGGTAATTACTGCTGTGTTATGAGTTTTAACGCAAACAACGGTGGCATTACCTTTTCTAATGTTCTGAGTGTTGTTTTAATCCTTCTTGCATTCACGCTACTGCAGTGTAACTGCCCACTGCTCAGTTTAAACCTAAACACATTGAGTGGAAGAACATTAATGCAACAATAAAACCATAAACCTTGCAAAAGATTTAAAAAAAAACAGTTGCGTCTTCTACATTCACTTATTCATCAGAATTAACAAAAACTTACACATAAGCCTCAAGGCATTTCCTCTTCGCAGGAACATATGCACACTTTGTGATGAGTGCAGCTTTGATGTGTATCTCACTGATGCTTGTACAGCATGTTCTCTCCTTGGTATCATTGGAATGAGCTGCAGTACACCAGATTTTGTCGATGTTAGGAATATTAACAACTTACACATCACTTATTTACCGAAAGCTTTAGATCACTCACCTGCGAACACACAGCCGGACAGGATCGTGATGAAGTAAAACAAACAGACGAGCTGCTGAGAGGTCAGAGAGAGACGCATAGTTCCTTTCAGTGAATCGGTACTGTTTCTGATCTTTACTCCTTTCTTTTCCGTACCTCTGTGCTTCACACAGTACCTTTATAAACAGGGAATTAGGGAAGTGAAAATGATACATGCATCCGTTCTTTCTATGAATAACGTTTGGAATATCTTGCCAAGATGGTGGTGACTGAATGCACTGACACATTATTGCGCAATACATTGAGGTACTATGGCTAGACATGTTAACCACAAGTTTAAGTTATCGTGCATTAGTTTTAATGGTACGCCTGTAGGTTGGAGTTACAGTGGAGTTACTGAAGTGACCAATGTGGGTCCTTGAGCAAGACCCTTAACCCTCATTGCTCTAGGGTCCTGTATCAACCCTGTGTTCTGACCCCAACCAAGTTGGTATACTTGTAAGTCGCTTTGGATAAAAGCGTCTGCTAAAAAACTAAATGTAATTGTAATGTAACTGCTGCACCACCATGAACAGCGAATGAGGTGCGGGGGTGCTCTACTGATGATGGAGGTATAATCGACTGATTACAGTATACACCTGTTACAAATTCCCTTTGATCCTGTAGACGGCTGCGCTGTTCACTTGGGAATGCCAGGCGGAGTAGCAACAAACACACACAGAGAACCAGGAAGTGAGTAAATAATAGGGGACTTTAATAATACAGGCAGCACTAATGCACAGAGGGTACCTAAAGCAACGATTTAGGTGAGAGCATAACGCAATGTAAATAACATAACAAAGGAAACAAACAGGATGGAAGTTAATTAACTCAAACGAACCAATAAAAGGCATTCATAAAAAAAAAACCCAGACCATCAATAAACTCCAACAAGATAATGATTGTTAATTAACCACGGGCAGACAGAACTAAGGAACTAAGGCAAAGGGTGATTAACTAATCAAGGTGCACTAAAAAAGGAACGACACGGGCACGTGAGCAAGCGTACACAGAGTAACCGTGACAGTACCCTCCCCCTGAGGGCACTTGGAGGAACAGCAGGAGATGCCGGTCCAGGTTTGGTTCAGTTGTCAGAGGGATCGACTCAACGGCAAGAGGATCAGGTTCCATGGTCATTGATAAGCCGGGGGGGCGCATGGGCATAAGAAAGTGCGCTAGAGGCAGTAGATGATGTGCTAAAAGACTGGCCAGAGTCGCTAGAGATGTCATGATGAGGGGGAGACTCCAGCCCTGAGTACCGACTGAGTCACTGGAGGAACCACGAGGGGAACCGCTCTTTGGATGCTTCTTACGTTTGGTCCTGGGCGCCTTACTGGCCTGGATAGCACATTTAACGAACAGTGGCATGAGACCCGGCAAATTAAGCAAGAATGTTGTGCTCAGTCAAAAACAAATCCAATGAGTCATCATTGGAATCGATTTGCGAACCGATACCCTCCTTAGCGCACAAGATTTGTATCCTAGTCTCCACATTATATCATCCTCCATCCACAACAGAGCCAGCATACTAAATTGAGAAATATCCAAACGTCCCAAAAGCTAAAATAAAGACGAGCTCAATGCAAACAGCGTGGAGGAAAAAGAATTATGATGCTTACCATGCGCAGTTGGTTTCTGTGCAATATATACGTGTTGGGAGTGTTTTGTTACAAATCCTCTATGATTCTGTAGACAGCCACGGTGTTGGTTTGGCAACGCCACACAGAGCAACGACAAACACACAGAGAACCAGAAAGTAAGTTATTAATAGAGGACTGTATTAATAGGGGCAGGCATATAGCACTAATGCACCAAGGGTTAACCTAAAGCAACGCTCCCACGCCGAGGTGAGAGCATTATGCAATGTAAACAACAAAACCAACGTGCTGGAAGTTAATTAACTCAAACGATCCAATAAAAGTCGTTAATAACTAAAACAGACCAGCAATCAACTTAAACAAGATAATGAGCAAAGGATAATTAACTTATCAAGCTCCACAATACAAAAAATGACATGGCCATGTGAGAAAGCATGCACAGGGTAACTGTCACATCTGTATAATATGTTAAAAACATTACCTTGTGTAATTAATAATTTATAACTGGAAATCTGTGCATGTAATTATAAATATGCATGACATAAGGAACTATTATTAAATTAGTGTACATGTTGTAAAGTAAAGTTTGGTTCACATGGTTTTATTAGAATTTACTTTTGGAATCGCTCAGGATTCTTATTTAAGATTTGTCCCCCAGTTTCTCCACAAATGTCAAAACAGGTCACAGATTATACAGGAAACTTTATAATAAACATGCTATTATAAATCATAAAAGAGTATTATATAAAATTTACAATTTCTGTAGTGAATTCCAGTTTATAGTATTTCTATCAAGAACAAAACTGCATTAAGCCTAAGGATTTAAATTTTGATTTACGTGAGTATATAATAAACATTTATTTAAATAGAGATGAAGAGGGAGCAGCACTTACCTGGTGCAGTGAGACGCTTTTGTCACCTGTGTGTGTTTACATCCATGTTTCAGTTAGTAAACTGACTTAACCCGTCAGACCTGATCATTTAAAATCTCTGACAGCTTCTAACTATGTATTTCATGTCAACCTCTTAGAGTATTTTGAGTACTCTTTTTAAATTTCCACAGTGACCTGCAGACACTCGGCCAGGATAAAATTTTAAATATCAAAAAAACTTGTAATGTAATTTATTTTAACATCATTAAGTCAATGCATTTGGTCATTTAGCAGACGCTTTTATCCAAAGCGACTTACAGATATCCCAACTACATGATTGGGGTCAGAACACAGGGTTACATACACAATCCCTGGAGCAATGAGAGTTAAGGGTCTTGCTTAAGGACCAACACTGGTAACTTCAGTGGACCTGGGATTTGAGCCCCCAACCCTTAGATTGATAGTACATTGCCCTAACCACTGAGCTAACACACCCTAATGATATATATGATTATGGATGCATTTCAAGTTCTACAGTTCCATTCTGTAGTCCGGCTGTTCCTCTACAGACTTTGTTGGTCCCCTTTACTCTGTTCTCTGATGATCAGGACCTCCACAGTGCAGTTATCAAACGGGTGGTGGAAGATGGTGCAAGGGGATCAGACAGCTGTATGTTCTGATTGGTGTTCTGTTCTCTGTCCAGCAGCACTGTTGTGTCTGATCCACACACCCTAACCCTCCTGCACCATCAGGTCAGCGTCACTGCACTACTAAGAATCACAAACCATCCCAACTAATCCTGATTATCGGATTTCAGTTCTGTGACTCCATCCTGCAGGATTGCAACACCACTTGAGCTCACGCCAATAGTTTTGTAAAAAGGAAATCTGCAAGCAAACACCCATCCAACATAAAGTTAAAAGCATTTTGTAAGTGGAATTAACCCTAAATAATAAAATAATAAAATAAAAAGACAGGCAAATACAATTACACTGAAGAAAAAAAACCAAAAAGTGTTAGCAGAAGGCGCACACATACAGTACAGTGACCCTAACACAGATTTCTTTTAATTTACACAGATTCTTTGATGATCTTTTAATCTCATCTATGTTCGGATTGGTTCCTGTTTATGTAAGCCTAGTGTTTGTTCATTCAGCCTGTAGTAAAACTGTTGGATTTGATTATTAGCCTGTGTACGTTTTTTTTTTTAAATCTTGCATATACATGATCCAAATTGTAGCCATATGCTTTTTTTAGCCAGTATGCTGTTTTTTTGTAGTTAGTTCTCTATGTGTTATAATAACAATAATAATATGTTCTTCTTTCAGCATGATACCCGTTACTATTCAGTGATTAGACTTGGCCGTGTTTTTTACTCCGGATGCCCTTCCTGACACAACCCTCTCCCTCTACCGGGTTTGGGACACACACAGACTATGTGGACAGTTTAAAGCAGTCGTTCAGCTTGAATCCATATATTTGGACTGTGGGATGACACCAAAGAACCCGGAGAAAACCCACACAGACACGAGGAGAACCATGCCCGTCCAGGGGAGAATGTCTCGGGTGCTGGGCAGATACACCCAGGACAGGGCGCCAATCCATCGCTGGGTACACATTCATTCACACAGTCACACACACATAC
>JAOUQT010297970.1:0-16455 GCA_025769995.1 Xyliphius kryptos | reverse complement strand
TTATTTCCCCCCCCCCCCCCCCTACAACAGCAAAGTTGGTCCACAGCCTGTGCAATAGTTTAACTTCAACTCAAATCTAAAATCCATAGATGTACCAGAATCGCACCCACTGCATTCTTGCTCAGCAACTACACACCTTTCTTTAATCACTGTGTAATAGCAAGTTTCATCTGTAGGATTGCCTTTTGTCCCTTTTTAAATGTATACAGCTACACCGCTCAAAAGTTTAGGCTCACTTTCAAATTTACCTCTTTTTGAAAGAAAACACAATGTCATGCAATTCACAAACAATGTTGTCCATTTCACAATTTAAGTGTATCAGATGATTTTTAAAGAATATAAATGTTTGTATTAAAGCCTATTCTTGTAGTGAGGCCTATTTTGCGTATAGTCTTATCAGCAATTCTGAGTCCTCTGCCTAAATCTTCTGGTATGGCCCAATCCAAGTTGAGAAAGTTATTGGGTTAATTGGCTGTTAGGACGCCCTTGCTCAATTGTGATTGTTAATTGCATGACATTGTGTTCTTCTTTCAAAAAGAGGGAAATTTGCAAGTTATCCTTTACGTCTTTTTGTTCTACAGCCCAAATGTCAAAAGCATGACCCTCTGTTTATAATTAAAATGTTTTTGTTACATTCATATGATGGTAGATTTAAAATCTGAAAGATTTAAAGACCAAAGCAACGTTATGTCAAGAAACAATGCATACATTAATTAATACTGCTAAAAGATGAACCTGACCTCAGGGAGGACCGTTGCTTTAAACTCTCTGCTTAAATACCTGTTTGCATGTATGCATTGTAATATCAGTCATGTAAGGATCATGCAGATTGTTATTTTACGCCCCAGCAGAGATGGTTAGAGTGCTGCAGTTGCTGCTATTAAATAATTATAGAGAACAGGAAAGGATGCTCTGAATAATTCATATGGAGACAATGTTCTTCTACACAAGTTTTATGTCTTTGAGATCACTTTGAGATCTATTTTTAATGGGGCATTAACACAGTGTTTTCTTTAACCCACATATCAATAAAAATAATAATTCTCATTATTGCAGGACGTATACATCAGGCCATGGTGACGTCTTTAAATGAAGACAATGAAAGTGTCACAGTGGAGTGGATTGAAAATGGAGACACAAAAGGAAAAGAGGCAAGTCCAAAAACTGATATCTAAATGAATAAAAGAACAATAAATTGGGCTTTTTAGATGTTAAAGGAAGCTAGCTGGTGGCACTGATCTGTCCTATTTGCCATTGTACTTTTACAGATATTTTACAATGATTTATTTCAGTGTGTAAAAGTTAACTGCATTTATATGTTTATTTTCCCACATGTACAGTGATTTGTTTTTGTCTTTTTGAAACAGATCGATCTTGAGTGTATATTCTCACTAAACCAAGATTTTGCTCCAGAAGAGGAGATTCCTCAAAGTCCTGTAACACCACCTCCTCCTCCCACGCCCAATTCTCTGAAGGTCAACAAGATCCCCAAGGTCAGTGGAGTAACTGGCAACTCAAACTATAAAAGGCAACTTTACTATATTCAATTAAAGGATTGCAGAGATGTGAAGCTACATCATGAACTTTGATTTTACAAGATTTTCATTTAGTGCACAATTCAGAAACAAGCTACAGGAAAAATGTCCCACCATGCATGTTTAAAACTTAGACCAGGTCACCGAAAACATTACCACGGACCCTAAAACACCAAAAAAACTGGCAAATTCAAAGATCATTGTGTTAAAACCTCAAATATAGATTCTTATTTAAAGCCTAAACACAACTGCCCTGCCTTGTACATAATTGTGTATATGTGGTGTTAAACATATTTTTTGAATCAAATTTTTCAAACATTTTATCTATTACATATCTTGTATATTGTTTTATATTAATACTGATTGTGTAAGAATTGGACAGTGGTATTGGGAAACACAGGAGCTTTTGTGACCTTTCCTGTTTATTCTATATGATGTAATACTTCAGTTCCTCACCTCCTCTTCAAAAAAACATTGTCTTTGTACTGCCATTTATAAGAAAGGTGATGTATGCACTTACCACGTTCTTAAATACAGTTCTCTATTTCTACACTAATCGTCTATTTTATCAGCTCTACCCATTATCTTGTACAAAGTATTTAAAGAAGCAGTTAGACTGAAGTCCATGATTGTAGAACTTAGAAATTGCAAGTATATAGTGCTGAGTAAACAAAAAGCTTCGTAATTTCCACTTGATTTTATTATATATTTTGTTGGGATTTCAACCTATAACTGCGTTCTGTTTAGAACCGCAGGACAATTGCCCCAGGGAGAGCCGAAATCCCGCCCAGAGACAACAGAGGTATGTTTATCTGAACTGGCCAATGTTTTCTTGCATATAGCTTCATTGAATACTCTGTAGATTTCTAAATCGTGTGTGTGCTTTATGCTGCCAGTTGGCTCAGCCAGGGCACGTCCAGGCCAGCAGCTGGAATCAGCCCTCCCTCCACCTGCTCAGCCATCCGTTCAGCTCACTCAGTCCCAAATGCAGCAGGGCCAGCAGCAGAACGGTGATTATACACTCAGCCAAACCACATTTAACAGACTGACGCCTGCACAGGAGAAACCTGAGACACATTCAAGGGAACATCTTTCCTATACAGCCAAGTCAAATCACATTTACATAAGAGACTCCAAATCTGTTTTTTTTTTTTTTTTTTTTTTTTTTAAAGAAGTGAATTGGTGGATGCATTCTTATTAATCAGGCACCGTAGAAATCCAAATATATTTATGCATATTAAATGATTGTTCTGTTGGTTCTAGTTAGAATCTTTAATAGTTGTATAACTTAGCCGTAGGTTTGTGTTTGATTACAACGCATGCTGCAGCGTTGCTGTATCATGTTGTTTGGTTGGATTGAGTTACACTGGCTTTGATGTTTGTGGAATGCTCATCAAACAATACTTGGTCCTTTAGAGTTAAATAATAGATTAAAGCAAGCAACTTTAACATTGGAGTGTTGAGTCTGGTGCTTTATTTTGTAACATGTGTTTTACACACACACACACACACACACACACACACACACCCCAGTGCTCCCACAGAAAAAGAGGAAAGGATCTTTCAGAGGAAGTGACCTGGTATTGTTTAGTCAGGATTCTCTGACTGTCTTGTCATAATGTTTGGCAGCAAGGAGGAAGTCCAATTGTGTGAAGGAGGTGGAAAAACTACAGGAGAAGCGAGAGAGGCGGAGACTGCAGCAGCAGGAATTAAGAGAGAAAAGAGCTCAGGTCTGTATGTTGTATGGAGTTGTATATTAAAATAAACCACGGTTGGGCTTTTTTTTTTTAATAAGAAACTTAATTGGAAATTGTTTAAAAGGGTGTGTACATCGTTCAGATCTACCATGCTTGTATTTCGAATTGTCGTACCTGTAAAATTTACGTTAAAGATGCAGTAGGTTTCTTAAATTGTGTTTGAACAAGCAATTATCCTTGTTTACTGTAGTTAGGCTCTATAAAAAAATCTTAATAAATTGTTTAAATACATTTGCAAATGTAATTACAAGCTAGATAAAAACCTACTGTGTCAAATTAAAATAACTTCACAGAAGTGTAGCATTCGCCTGCATGCTAAAACATTAAAATAATAATATACTTTTAAACAACCTTGTGGTTTAAGAGAATCCATAAATGAACAGTAAAAAACAATTCAATAGAATATTTAGAAATGTCATACTCCTGTTAAAAGTTATTGTTTTATTTATCTATGTATAGTGCCTTTCATAATTATTGGCACCCTGGTTAAGTGTTCTTTGGCCTCTTATATATATTTTAAATAGGACAACAATGCCAAAGAAAAATCTAAGCTTTCAAGTTCAAAGTGCATTTATTTGGTTTGGGGTGGGGGGAGCACACAGTTATTAATTAAGAATTAAATCTTTTGAATGAAATCATGTATGCCACAATCATTAGCACTCCTTGTGTTAGTAGCTGTACAACCTCCTTTTGTCAACAGGACAACACTTAATCTTTGAAAGAGGGATACTGGCCCATCTTTTCTTTTTATGGGCCAGTGTGAGGTATGGCTTTTTCTTGGCAATTCTGCCATGAAGTGCAGCATCCTGAATTGGCCCCTGGACTGTTGATGCTTACACTGGTGTTTGACGGGTTCCATTTAGTGCAGCTGTCAGTTGACAGCCTGCGAGACCTCTTTCTTTCAAACTGCACACTCTTAAGATATTTATCTATTGCACAGCTTTGCATCGGGGCCTCCCACTCCATTTTATGTCCTTGTTAGAGCCATTTTGTGTAATTTTTCGAAGGCAGTAGTTAACAGCATGGTAAGATATTTTCAGTTTCTTGACAATATCTCACATTGAGTAGCCTTCCTTTCTTAACACAACAGTGGACTGATGGGTCTCTAAAGAAAGTTAGTTCTTTCTCTCCATTTTGAGCCTGTAAGCAAGATGCTTAACTTGGCTTGGCGGCCATACCAAGAGATTTAGGCAGAGAACTAAGAATTGCTGATAATAGGACAATGTGCAAAATAAACCTCTCTACAAAAATAGGCTTTAATTCAAACATTTTAATTCTTTAAAAATCATCTTATACACTTAAATTAATTGTGAAATGTACAATATTCTTTGTGAACTGCATGTTCCTTTCAACACCTTCTCATTCAATGGGTTTTCTGTATTTTCATGACTATTTACATTGTAGATTCTCACTGGTATCAAAGGTATTAAAACTATGAATGAACACATGGAGTTATGTACTTAGGGGTATGTAGGGGAAATAACTGAAAACGTTTTATATTGTAGTTGCTTCAAAATAGCCACCCTTTGCTCTGATTACTTGTTGCACACTCTTGGTATTCTCTAAATGAGCTTCAAGAGGTAGTCACCTGAAATTGTTTACAGGTGTGCCTATCAGGGATAATTAGTGGAATTTCTAGCTTTATCAATGGGGTTGGGACCATCAGTGGTGTTGTGCAGAAATCAGGTTACTACACAGCCGACAGCCCTATTGGACAACTGTTAAAATTCATATTATGGCAAGAACCAATCAGCTAACTAAAGAAAAACAAGTAGCCATCATTACTTTAAGAAATGAAGGTCAGTCAGTCCCGAAAATGTCTTTTAAATGTGTCCACAAGTGGAGTCACAAAAACCAAGCACTACAGCGAAACTGGCACCCTGGATAGGAAGACCAAGAGTCACCTCTGCTTTTCAGGACAAGTTCATCCGTGTTACCAGCCTCAGAAATTGCAAGTCAACAGCAGCTCAGATCACAGACCATGAAGTTGAATGCCACACAGAGTTCTAGCAGCAGACCTATATCTAGAGCAACTGTTAAGAGGAGACTGCGCAAATCAGGCCTTCATGGTCAAATAGCTGCCTGATGCCCACTGTGAAACATGGAGGGGGAGCTGTGATGTTGTGATGTTTTTGCTGGTGACACTGTTGGGGATTTATTTAAAATTGAAGTCACACCGAACCAGCATGGTTACCACAGAATCCAGCAGCGACATGCCATCCCATCTGATTTGCGTTTAGTTGGACCATCATTTATTTTTCAACAGGACAATGACCCCAAACACACCTTTTTTTTTTTTTTTATGTGTTCATTCATAGTTTTGATGCCTTCAGTGAGAATCTACAATGTAAATAATAGAAAACGCATTGATTGAGGTGTGTCCAAGCTTTTATCTTATAGTATGTGTATATATGTTTTGTGTCTGTGTACTCTGTTTGAATTGAAGGAAGTCGACACGACAGTCCCCAACTATGAAATATTGCAGATGATCAGAGATTTCAGAGCAAATTTGGACTATAGGCCATTAACCACAGCCGATTTAGTAAGTATTAGTATTAACAAGTATCTGTTTATAATTAAAGAAACATCATGTTAAAAGGAAATTTGGATATCAGCATCATATAAAGCCACTGACTATTTTATCACAAATAGAACGTATTCGTAAAGGCCTAATGTTTATACCATCATATCACTAGCCAATTTAGGCCAATTGGTAATTATTCCGGATTGATTTTTTTTTTATGGTTTAAAATTTAAAAATAAGAGTCTTTAGTTGTTTGTGGTTTTTGAATGTTAACTTTTGTGTCCAGTATATATTGTAAAATGACTTCATGTATATTAAAGATAAAATGCATAAACGGTCTAAAGAGTTTTAAATAGTTTTAATGTTGGCAGATTGAAGAGCACCGGATTTGTGTTTGTGTGAGGAAACGACCCCTCAACAAAAAAGGTAAAAAAAAAATCTTTAATTGGCATGTCTTCCCTCTCCCCATTTTACAGTATAAAATTGTGGTCACATCTCAGCCTTCCAGGCTCCAACTTATTAAACCTGTTTATAATGACCAACCACTGTATATTTGCTTTATTGCGCTGTAGAGCTGAATGTAAAGGAACTGGACGTGATCACAATCCCCAGTAAAGATGTCGTCATGGTCCACGAGCCTAAGCAGAAAGTAGATCTTACTCGATTCCTGGAGAACCAGACCTTTCGCTTTGATTATGCTTTTGATGACAGCACAACGAACGAAATGGTTTACAGGTCTGTTTCAAATGATTTTCAGCTGAATATAACTATAAATTCAGATGGACTGAATGTGGGATTGTTGCACTGCAGGTTTACAGCACGGCCTCTGGTGGAAACAATCTTTGAAAGAGGAATGGCGACATGCTTTGCTTATGGACAAACGGGAAGTGGAAAAACGCATGTAAGGAAATTAATTAGACAAGAATAATCATTACATTATACATTTGAATGTTGTATTTATATCAAGTGGTTTTTTTCCCTGTTTTTAAGACAATGGGTGGAGATTTTTCAGGAAAGAACCAGGATTGTTCAAAAGGAATCTACGCTTTAGCTGGTAAGCTAAAATGGGACAATAAAACTAATATTACCATAAAGCATAACCAGATAAGTTATTTACATCAGGATAAATATAAGTGGTCTAACATAAGTCAATGTTATCATTAGTACACACTGGTGCAGGTTCCTCATGTTGAATTTAATTTGTCTAATCCCAAAATACTGTATAGTATTAGTATTCCAATTCATCTCTAATTTCATCATCTTGTGTTATTTGTAGCTCGTGATGTTTTTCTCATGCTGAAGAAACCCAACTACAAAAAGTTAGATCTTCAAGTCTATGCAACGTTCTTTGAAATCTACAGTGGAAAGGCAAGTAGTTTATAAATGTTAGGATAATTTTTTCCAGGAAGAAATCTGTAATCTTTTTTGTTCAAGCGATGTATGCATTACAAATCTGTGTTCAATTCTGATGTTATATATTTGGCACATATTTGGCACAAATTGGTTGCACCACTTGCAATGAAATGTCTAATATGTGAAGGACAGCAAATATTTGTTAGTTTATTGTGATTAGGCCAAGAAGTAAAGGGAAGAGCCAGATGGAGGCTTAGGACTAAAAACAGTACGCTCAGGCGGAATGTTAAACAGAATCCGATCTTGGGTTTCAATTGAAATCTCATGGCTGTAAATCACATATGAAAGTGAATGTAGTAAAATTATTTGAATTGCATTAGAAATGTTGGAAAAACGTCTATTCAGCATGGCGGCATGAACGAAGCCTCTGTGGTTCAGGATTAAATCTTGTTACATTTTGACTCCATGTGCAGGTGTTTGACCTGCTGAACCGTAAAGCAAAGCTGCGTGTACTAGAGGACGGAAAACAGCAGGTGCAGGTAGTTGGGCTGCAGGAAAAAGAGGTCCGGTGCACTGAAGATGTTCTTAAGCTCATTGAGGTCGGGAACAGCTGCAGGTAACTTCACCATGAATCAACTTGCAAACACACTGCAGTCACTGTGAATCCAATCTTACCGTCTCACTGCTTAACCCATTGGTTGCATATGCTCTGATTTTATCATCTCTAGGACATCAGGCCAGACCTCGGCCAACGCTCACTCATCTCGCAGCCATGCCGTATTTCAGATCATTCTGCGCAGGAAGGGGAAGATGCACGGCAAGTTCTCACTGATTGATTTGGCTGGGAATGAACGTGGTGCGGATACATCCAGTGCAGACCGTCAGACGCGGCTTGAGGGAGCGGAGATCAACAAGAGCCTGCTGGCACTTAAGGTCGTTAAAGCGATCAAAGTGAAACTTTAATGTTTGTTGCCACCTGATGCATCTCCGAGCAACATGATAAATGTTTGGAATTGCTGAATAACCATAAAACTGCTTATCAGATGCAATTATTTGAAATACAAACTAATTAGCATGTCAGCTGTCTGAAATCGGGACCTCTGATTAGTATGGAAGTTCAGTAATTCTAAATCTGCTACGTAAATGTATTTATTGTTTATATGCATTTATCACCGTATATTGTGTGGGAATTGTTGCTAATGATTTTTCACATAGTTTACAATAAACATGTGAGTAGGTAATGAAATAAACTTCACTATGAGATGTTACTATGGTGTCAGGAAGCCATTACTGCATCTAGTGTAAAATTTCTGCTTATTCTTGAAGCACTTTGTCTGAACCCTCTATATTCTCTCCTCATCAGGAGTGTATCCGAGCCCTGGGTTTAAACAAGCCACACACGCCTTTCCGAGCTAGCAAACTTACTCAGGTGCTCCGAGATTCCTTCATTGGTGAGAACTCCAGAACGTGCATGGTGAGGAAGAGCAAATCATTTTTACTTTTTTATTTATTTAAATTTTTTTCTGGAGTAACCCTACAGCGCTTTGTGACTTCCAGCCATTAAGACTTTACCAGCTGGATTTCTTTTTTTTTTTTAGATTGCCACCATATCACCAGGAATGGCTTCATGTGAAAACACACTGAATACACTCCGTTATGCTAACAGGTACAAGTAATCTGGTATCTGTATGCTTTGTTTTTCTTTTTACTAATCAATACCTAGTTCTTCAGCACATTGTGCTTTCTTTAACTAAGAAGTTACTTAAGTAACTTAGACAGGGTTTGGGGTTCGGAGAGAACTTTCTATATATGCACTGGGGAAAAATCATTCAGGAAGAGACCAATGCCTTTCCCAAGCTGTTTCCACAAAGTCGTAAGGCAAACAGTTGTCCAATTTGCATGGTTATTTAAATGTATGCATTTATTTAAATGGGGCTAAATGCAAAATGAGTGAGGTATATGTCTGTCTATTTGTCCATATGGTTTCTATAACCAGTCCTACCTTCATACAACATTTAATAATGTACTTTACTGTTATATGTTTGTGTATATGTATAATACACTTAAGACCAGTTAAAAATTGCAAGAGTTTGCATTTTGCACAATTGACTCTAAAGAAGGTAAAGCTTAAGAATGCTAAAAGAAGAAATCTGGGCCAGAGACGAAAACTTTTGAGCAGGAAACGTTTTTGAAAACTGAATTTTCACTTAAACATGATATAATTAAGGAGTTTAGGATCATAGCCTTTAAAAGCAAAATCGGAGCAAAAATTAGGGTTCCATGTCATTTTCAGAAACGCAAAAAAGATGATTGACCTTGAACATGGTAGGATTGTTGAGCTGCATAAGCAAGGCCTCTCACAACGTGCCATCGCGGCTGAGGTTGGACACAGTTAGACAGTCTTTTTGCACTTTTTTAAATTATTCTGAGCTTTATGTAACAAAAAATTCAAGTGGTAGACCAAAAAAAAAATACAACAGCGGTACACCGCGGGATCCGATTTGGCTGTCAAGATACGGGACGATCATCTACCCAAATTAAGGCCATTACTGGTGATGACTGTTGCCCAATAACCATCTGTGAGAAAAGTCTTCAGAAATGGGCCACATCTTCGTAAATGCCACAAAATTTCCCGTTTGGAGGGGGCGCACCAAACATGGGACATTGAAAGGCGAAAGAAATTTGTATTCCATTCCATCCAACGTTGATGGTACTGATGGCTTCCACTGTTACTGGCATGACAAGGAGATCCCACCTGAGATGTTTTCTGCATGGCACAGTGTGTGGGGAGTGCCATCATGATATGGGGTGCATTTTTCTTCTGCTGGCTATGTGTAGATGTTGCACGCGGACATCCCTCATGACTGAGAGCCCTCGTCTGTGTGCTAATGACTGGGTTATTCAACAGGACAATGCCTGTGGTTCACAATGCCCGCCTGACAAAGGACTTCTTCCAGGAGAATAACATCATTCTTTTGGACCATCCTGCGTGTTCCCCTGAATTCGATTGAGAACCTTTGGGGTTGTATGGCAAGGGAAGTTTACAAAAATAGATATCAGTTTAAGACAGTGAATGGCCTTGGTGAAGCCATCTTTCAACACTTGAAGCAACCTTCTCACTAGCCTCCTGAAAACATCAAGCATGCCTAAACAAGAATGGTGGAGCTACTCATTACTGACTCCTTTTTTGACCCTTTTGTTTTTGATTTGAGGGTGTTTTCAGATTTTTTTGAAGGTTAATAGTTTTCAATAAATTCCCTGCTCAAAAGTTTGTGTCTCTTGCGATTTCTTCTTTTAGCATTGTGAAGCTATACTTAAAACCTTCTTTAGATCCAATATTGCACAATGCTTAAACTGGTCCTAAGGTTTTGATCAGAAGTGTATACATATGTAGATTTGTAGCTAAACTGTAGGCAGAGGGGCATAGAAATTAACTAACATACTATAATAATTTACATTTAGGTGGTGTCTCACTCTTCTTCCTCCTTTCTCTTTTTCTCACTTGTTTTCCTGTGTATCCCATGCTGCTTCAGAGTAAAGGAGTTTGGGATTAGCCCCTCAGACATCCCATTTTCTCAAGGAAGTCGCTCTGGGCTTTCTCCCACCTGCGAGTATGAGCACAAATCTGTTAATTTAGTCTACTACATGCTTCATATGCAGATAACACACTCCTCATTTTTTTTCGCTTGCTTTTACAATCGACCTGTGCATGAAATGAGTTTGTCTTCATGGCACCATCGATGACGTGCACAACCTCCCCGTGCTGCAACAAACACTTTGATGTCTTTATGTTTTGGCCTCCTTCCCATTTCCTAATGCTTTTTTTAACCAGGCATGTGTGCTGTAACCCTTTGTTCTATTTAAATTTGAAAGCTTTATCCTGTTCATATTAAACAACATGTGTTCTCACTGAAGAGCATGAGTCTACTAGCACTATTCTGCTAAAGTAGTATTTCAGTGAAATGTTTGGCATGTAAAGAAATTAATGAAATAAACATGCAGTCGTATTTAATTAAACTAGGACATTAAAATCTCTATCTCATCAGGTACTGATGTTGATGCTTGAACGATCTTCCCAATTCTGTTAGTAGTCACTCAGCATTTTCAAGAAACTTAACTACTGACTTCTCTCATTTATAAATCACTATGGATAAAACGTCTGCTCGCTTGGTGTTTCAAACTCACCCAGGTGCAAATTCTCACACTTGCTATTAAAAAAAAAAAAAAAAAAAGCCACATCAGAGTAATGTGCAAGGTTGATGGTACTACAGTGTAGCTGTTTTTTTTCCCTAAACTACTGCCTTGTGGTGTTATCCTATTGTAAGTCGCTTTGGATAAAAGTGTCTGCTAAATGTACATGTAATGAGTTCTATTAACTGATAACTATAGAATACAATTATACTGACATTCTATACAAGACCGTGATCTTAGGCGGTTGATTATAATTTGATCATATTGTACGGCCTCCGGTTACTAACCTCGTCATGCACACAGACACGTATAGGTGATCATCATTGTATGCCACTAGATAATTATAGCACAATAGGGATTGTCTTTACAAGGTGAACCCAATCTTACATGCTCTCCGATTTTTACATCATCTACTTATTGTGTAAAGGTACAATTCATATTTGTTTCCTGTGCTTGTCAATCTTCCTAAACACTTTGGATTTTAAACATTCTCCGTCTCATTTCAGAGTCAAGGAGCTGACCGTAGACTCTAACGCAATGTGTGATGGAGTCCGACCCAACATGAATGCCATTAACCATCTGGACATGATGGATGAAGAATGGGAGCAAAGCAACTCTCCTCAGAGAGATGACCTCAAGCTGCTGTGTGAACAGAATGTAATGTTAAAAATCCTTAATTTTTTCCTGTTTGGATCAGGGGAATATTTATTACATCTGCATATAAAACTAATTACCTTGGTGTGTTACTATTTTTGTATGCTTTGAAAGTATATTTACTGCCATATGCGACATTTGCAGGAAGAGGAAGTGTCCCCTCAGCTCTTCACTTTCCATGAGGTGGTGTCTCAGCTGGTTGACATGGAGGAACAGGTTCAGGAGGATCACAAGGCAGTGTTTCAGGTGACTGTGCTGATTGTTTAGAATTTCTATGTTAATGTAATTTCCAGTGATATAGGAACTGCTATAACCCCTCTTATAGTACAGGTAGTGCCGCTCCTTAAATCTGATTGGCTGATCCATTTCTCCAGATGTGAGATTATGGACAACACACACCTCTGATTGCTTTACATTTGTATTAATGCATGATATACAATACATTATTTTTCCTGCTGCGTTCATTTTATAAACCAGACTAAATTTTTCTGCAAAAGTTTATTAGCGATTTTGCTTTCAGTAAACTCATTTATCAAACCTTGTTTTATTGTTGTTTCTAAGCGTTTTATAAAAGCAGTGACACTCAAGGTTGTGCATTATTGTGAATAAATCACAGGAAAGAGCGGAGTTGTAACTGTACTCATATTGTGCTGAACAACCTCTTTCCCGTAATTTATTTACGATAATGTTACCCTCTTAATACTTTCTTTTCTTTAATTTATTAAATCTGATTGGCTAAGCTGTCGTAATATTATTGACAATATATGAGGCGCCATGTAGGACAAACCATCTTTTCTCTCTCACACGCTACTATAAACTGCCTTCTGTAATTTGGTATTGGAATGGATTGTTAGAGAAACTGGAAACCTGTTACTCAGCGATCAGCGTTCACTTTAAAAACTGGACTACATTACGTGACAGAAGAGCAGTTTTTAAATTCTGCTTTCAGTTAATGTATTTATGAATCGAACCTTGTTGTATTTTATTATAGTTTGTAACCGTTTATAAAAGCAAAAGGACAATGGAGCTGTTGTATTATTGTGACTACATCACGGGAAGGTGGTATAACTGTACTTTGCTTCCTACCTTATTTCTTTCCACAATCACTATATTACACAATGTCAGGAGTCCGGGCTGCTGTCGGGGTTTTGGCCGTTGACTTCCCTCATCATAAAATGGTTTGGCTTTGTGTCCAGGAGTCAATCAGGTGGCTGGAGGATGAGAAGGTGCTGTTGGAGATGACGGAGGAGGTGGACTATGATGTCGACTCCTATTCCTTTCAGCTGGAGCAGATTCTTGACCAAAAGATAGACATCTTGATGGAGTTTAGAGGTAAGATATTCTAAATGTACATCATACCTTCACTGGAGATCTTCCACTGAACCTGGCTGGCTGAACTATTGTGCATGCTGAAAAAAAGAACTTAATGTGAATTTTGTCTTATTTTTTAATCGGACAGATAAAGTGAGGTCCTTCCGATCAGCCCTCCAGGAGGAGGAACATGCCAGTAAGCAGATCAGTCCCAAAAGGCCTCGTGCTCTGTAGAGTGGGACCAAGAGGTTCTGCGGTCAATACCCGTTCCATCCGGTTGTTTACTATGAAGTGGCAGTAGTTTCTGCAAAAACCAAATACCAGCATCAAGGATCTGTTCTGTTTAGAGTTCAGCAAAGTTATTCATCAGTTTTAAAACATTCATAATCACCTGTGAAATGTTCAAAACCTAAAGTTAAATGCTGATTTGTAAGCGATGTCTGGCAGAAGTAGCGTTCATGTGCTCATGTAGGAAACTACTGAGTAACACAGGATCAGCATGTGCCTTAAGACAGGCGTCCGAGCAAGCACAGCCTTTCACAAGTCCGCACACTAATGTGTTCTTGTTTAAGGCTGTGAAGAAGTTTTGCAGTAGATTTGGGAAAATTGTAGTTTTTTTTTTAATTCTGTATTTATTTGTATTAAGGTTTAAATAAACACCAGTTAGTTCCGTCCATCCTCCAGGGTCCGAACCACTTCCTGCATTTAGGTTCTGAACTTTATGCATGAGCTTTCGATAATTTTTTCATGGAATTTCTTTTCAAAGTGTAGCAGATCTGGGTCCTGTCTCAAAAAGCAGGCTTGACAAATCCACATCAGCGTCTACAAAATACGAGTGCAATAAACTTGTCAAATGATGCAGATTGAAAACATCCAGCCATAAATCAGCAGGCTCACAGACATAAACCGTATGTACAATCCAGAGAAGAGTGTAAATGATGAAGCAAAAATAAATGTTTAAATAGTCTTGAGTGTGATATTTTAATGATGATTTAATTATAATATAAAATTAGCGGCTCATGACTTATTATCTTCTAGCTCTTAATCACACAATTTTCTAATGGGAATAAATTCAGATATTTTACACTTAATATAACTTTAAAAAACTTTTTAATTGCATATTCAGCCAGTCCTTCTGATTATAGAATATGTAGTGTTTTTTATGATTTTTTACTCGTTGTCCAATTATGTTCACCTGCATAAAATCCTGCAGGGTTTAAACCCAGCTACCACGTGTGCAGTAAACTTTTGAGCACTAGGGAGTGAATATAGAAATCTCTGGAAGCCAACTTTTGAGAGGGAAGCTATGAACTTGCAGCTTGTTTTATCTGACCGTATGACCGTCAACATGGAGAATAAAAGATTCGGATGTCTGACAAATCACTGCTCTAATAAACCCTGGAATCAGTCTTTCGTTGGTACCTAGTATTGTGTGTGTGTTTATATTGGATTAAATGAGTCTAGCAAATTATCCTTATTTTATCTGCAGTATATAAATAGTTCCAATTTGTCAGTATATATCTGGTTATAAATGTTTATTCTTAGCTCTACATGCTGTTTCGGTGCTTCTATACACTGATGTAACGGAAGTTGTTTACCATTGTACGCTAAACACAGGTCTAAAGATCCGAAAGTCAACTCGATTCATCCTGCTTTATGAGACAGGTTTCAGGATCCCCTGCACTTTACTTCTAAATTTCTGTTCAGTTTTTCTCCTTTTAGTGGATTCCGTCTGTTTATGGTGTTTCTCCGATATTTAGGAGTCGTTTTATTTCAGTAACGATGACCGGTTGATGGTTTACTGCTGCTCTAAGAAGCTGACGTGTTACAAGTACATTTAGTATTTTTGGGGTTTTACAAACATTACCTTAGGTCATCTTTTCTACACCAACTTTTAATTAAATGCTGCAAGTTTCCCTGGTTGTGGCCACTGAGGCCACAGTCACAAAAATGCAGCTTGAGTAGATTTGTGAGTTTTTGGCTCTTAAGCAAAACAGGAAATGGGGTTAAATGTGTTGAGCCATTAACATTTAATGTCTGATTTGATTTTATAGAACCTGTTGATACGTTGATCTGTACATTTGATTTAGATCGACACTGAAGTGCAGTTGCATGTGGGTTTTGAGGTTCGAGCATGACACAAAAACACCCCAGACATGGGTTTCTTCAGTCGAGGTAATAGGATTATGATTTTCAGCCCACACCCATCCCGGCTGTAATGGACAATCACAGCTTTAGGTTTTTAGGTGGTCCTTTCTAAACCATCTCTTGTGTCTGTTAAAATTAAAGCCTATGAGGCTTAACTGCAAGCCTGCTAATGCGTTCTGCGCTCTCAGCTAATCTTCCAGTAGAACATGCTGTAATAAATGCCGTTAAAGAGCGATGAGAGCCAGCATTGATTTCATAGTTAAATATAAAAGGCTGTTAAATCAAAAGTATCAATTTTTTATTTTGGTCACTGGACAGAAAGAAAAAGCAGGGAAAGCCTCAGAGGGATGAGCCAGACGTTAGAGGGATAAGGGTCCATGTTTTTCAGGCAGTGGTGGACATTTGAAGCACTTGATTGACATTTACTGTTTCTTTTATACCTTCATTCATTTCACTACGTTTAGGGTAAAAATTAAATTTTTGATCCAATAGCTTGTTGGTAAAAACAATCCATTAACATACCGAACATTAACCCCTCGTTTTCCATCCGTTTTGGTTTCTGATGTTCGAACAGTGTAACGTGCTTACATCTCGGACGGCGGTTACCAACGTCAACAGTGGCGATTGTTTTCCCTTTCTGATCTGCTCTCGGTTTTATTTCATTAAATGACACGTCTTATCAACAATTGATTTTTGTACTCATTTCTGCATACAAACTGGTGTTTTAGTGTTGATCACATAGTCATGTCATGTGAAAAGTAATCAGTTGTATGAAACTTTTTTTCTTATGCAGCGGAAACAAGATCACTGTGAGAAAAACACAGCTCTCTCTTTCACACTGATAAGCCTCAAAAAAGTTATGCTGATTTCAAATTATTTCAAATTGGGGCAGTTGTAGGCTTGTAGTTAGGGAACCAGCCTTGTAACCTAAAGGTCGCCGGTTTGATTCCCAGTCCCACCAAGTACTATGGCTGAAGTGCCC
>JAOUQT010297916.1:0-16463 GCA_025769995.1 Xyliphius kryptos | reverse complement strand
TGGATGGGCATGGGGAACCCCCCCGCGACCCTCATAAAGGAACAAGCGGAAGATAATGAATGAATGAATGAATGAATCTTCCAAGCCTTCTCCTTTATCTTACTCCAGACATGCTCAGTAATGTTTATGTCCGGTGACTAGGCTGGCCAGTCCTGGAGCACCTTTATCTTCCTTGCTTCCAGAAACTTTGTCATTGAGGCTGAAGCATACTGCTGTAGAATTTGCACTCTCTTGTGGTTTGAACAATAATAGGCAGCAAGAATGTCTTGATACTTTAGGCTGTTGATGTTGCCATCCACTTTGCACAGCTCTTAGTCACACCTATACTAAATGTAACCCCAAACCAGGATTTTCCTCCACTAAACTTGAGTATTTTCTGGGTGAATTTAGGGTCCAAGTAGGGTCTGTGTAAGTTTAAATCTAAATTTTAAAAAGGTATAAAAGAAAAACTAATAAATCGGTCTCATTGGAAATCCCAGCTGTGTTTAATGGATGAACTGACAGCTATATCCTATAATCAAAACGTGTTTTAGGGACCCTAACCCTTGTCACTTCATCATCCTGGTACCCTGAGGCAGATTCAGAGCGGTCGCTGTGTATAAGTGCTGTAGAACCCGTCTGAGTATTTTTTATTCAGCAGGTTTTTAACTTTACCTTTCACTGTTTATATAAAGCAGCTCACACACCGAACACTACACCCTCATTACCATTAAGGCGTGTCTGCTTGGTATATGTTATCCACAATCTATAATCATAACCACTTTAAACATTTAATAAGCATCTTTCAAAGAGGGCAGCATTCCAGACGGGTGAGATCGCATCAAGGTTCAGGGGCAAAGCATTTTTATCCAACGCACTGAACAATAAAAAGATCTTATCTGCAGAGGCATGCTAACGCTAAGCTATTCATTAGCACTGACGGATGATCTCTTGCCAAGGGGCAACGTTGATTTATTGACGTGCAGCCCTGCTTTATGATGTGAACAAAAATCCCCAAATTATACAACTCCCTCTACTCATCCCCCATACATGTACACACTTTTCATCACTATATGCATGCCGTGCTCGTGAAAACTTGAATCTTAACTCTGCTGAGTAGACTGAACGTTGGGGTATACCACCAAGTAAGCATGTGCTGTGTATCCTGTGCACATTTCCCATAATGCACCTGTTTACTGACCGGAATTTAAATTTTAGTGTGTATGTTATTATTTATTTATTAATTTTTTTATTGAGTTTTAATGTATTTAGAGGGGAGACCCCCAACAGTAGTGGCTAAGCAGGTGGTATAAAACTTTCATCTACAGGGCAGCATGGAGGCTTTGTGATTAGTATGTTCACCTTTTAGTGCTGGGGATCGAGGTAGGAAAGCCGATGTGGTTGACGTTTTCATGCTCTCCCTGTGTTTGTGTGGGTTTTCAAGGTATATTGGCTTCCATTTAGTGAGTGAGTTAGTGAGTTTATCAGTGTTAAAACATTCCATGCAGATGGGGTGTTATTTCCTATGTAGTCCGGATGAACTGAGTAAGGATGCTGAATTCCCTTCACTCAGTTCCATCCGGACTTCTTAGGAAATAACACCCCATCGCACACATGTACACAAGACGTTCTTTGGCACTATTATGCCTTTTGCACAAATTTCAAATGTCTTTTCTCCCCAACATATGCTGCTATTGTGATTCACTATTATATATTGTTATTAATACTATTATTATAATACTTACATGTGTTACACATGTTATATAATAATTATTATTATTATTTTTTCAATTATTATTATTATTATTATTAATATCACTATTATTATATATTATCTTGTTTATTTGTCTTTTTATATATATTTTTAAATATGTCATAAATGTATGTAAATGTTATCACTGTGGGACAGTGAGGAACAAAATTTTGATTACTTTGTTTGTCCAGAAAATGTGAAGCAATTGACAACAAAGCCTACTTCTTCTTCTTCTTTTGCCGAGTAGTGACATAAAGGCTTTTCCCAAGATGGCTAAATAGTTCATCACCAAATAATGACCTACAATTTGTATGCTAATTTAAATAGAAACGTTTTTGAACATCTGCAATAATGCATGTGTTAATTTGCTATATTTGTGCTCAAAAACACTTATACAAAGGCTAAAATCTACAGCTAATATTTTGTTCAATATTTAGTAGCTGCACATAACACAGCAAAGCTGAACAGCATCTATGTTTTTTTTTTAACTTCCAACACAAACCACACGAATGCGTCAACGTGCACGAGTTTCATCTCGGGAAACCTACCACCCGATGTGAACTTGAAGGCAGCAGCATCAGATAGACAGAAAAGCAGATCAGCCAAAGATCTGACAGCTGAGTCCACTGTTTACTAACTTAAGGTCACTTGTTTTCCTCTCTCACTTATTAACCACTTTAAAACAAGCATCTTCACACTGAGTACTGATGTAGAGCAGCGCAATTTATTGTGTGTTTGTGTGTGTGTGTAACAGTGAGAGTGGGGGTTGTTGGGGGAGGGGGGGGAGACTTTTGTTTTTTACCTTTAACAACGCTTTATTTTACCCAAGACTAAATTACAATGGGTAGCAAAAGAAAACTATTATCAAAAATAAAGAATTAAAATGAGAGAGATTGACACTTTTTTTTACTTTTAACAACGCTTTATTTTACCCAAGAGTAAATTACAGTGGGCAGCAAAAAAAAAAACTATTTTTTTTAAATAAAAAATTAAGTAATCGACAAAGATTTAAGCAAAAGAGAGAGAGTTTCTCCTGGAATCTTTGATAGTGAATAAACAGAGAACAAGCACACAGAGCTTTTCCTGCCATAAAACAACAAATCCCTGTAGAAATTCCAATCAGTAATTATTTTATGTATATATTTTTTTGCTTTTATACTTATATGGAATAAATTAAAGAAATTAATAAACACGGAAGATTATTTGAATAGAAAAGCGATTCTAAAAGACCTTATGAGCCTCTACAGCTTCCGTAGAAGAGTCACCCCGTCTTGGCGGCTTTTTGCGAATGTCAACATTAAGTGAGAGATAATGGAGGCTGGTGAGGATCAGTGCACAGAGTCCGGTTCTGATGGTACAGCTCGGGCGGATGCAGAGGTGCCGGTTCCGCCAGCTGCCTCGGAAAATGACGCTGTTAAACCTGGAGAAAGAGAACCGAGGAGAAATAGACTGAAAGTTTTTAACAAAGTGATGGAGAAGAGCTTACAGCGTTTGGTGGCGGATGCGAGGTGAGTCAAACATTACAATTCGAGTTTCTCTTCGAAATGAGGAATATTATTTGTTGTAATGTTTGCACGGCTTTTTATTTGTACATCAAAAGTAGCATTCAGTTATTTCCCTTTCATCCTGTAGATTTCAGTGCCACAGATGTTTTTGTCTTGGTTACTATTTCTTAATGTGTCTGTATCTTTAGTGTGTGTGTTGTTCCTTGAGAAATTAAATAAAATATTAAAAATAATAAGTCTCTTTGATCTCAAATGTATTTTCTTTGGCTTTGTACGTGGCTTTGTTCTAATTCACAAAGTGTATGTGATATGCCACAAAATGTTAACTTATTAATCAGTCCTCTGTGTAAATGCTTCTGTATATCTAATTTGAAAATATAGATATACAGTGGCCTTGACAAAGCATCTTATATGTTTACATACTAATACCAACAAATGTTTGTAATAGTTTCACTATTAAATGTGCCTAGGTTTAGGGTTAGGCTTCATGGACATATGTGGCCACGCTTACAAGTGTTTTTTTTTTTTTTTTTTTTTTTTACATGAGCTATGTCAGATTTTAGCTCAGGGGTGGGCTTTTTGACCCATGGGCCACAATGGGATAAAAAAAATTAACAGAGAGGTGGGCCAGTAAAATAAAGTAATGCAGGCATAGCAGTAAAAAGGAACACAAGTGAAATCTAATAATAGAATATTTTAATGATATTGTTTGGTAGTTTGACGGCCGTATTTTGCCCAACCCTTTCCTAGTTTCTTTCAAAGGCTTAAAGCATTAAGATTTCCTTTCTCTGAAATAGACTAAGGCCAGTCTATAAAAATGCTTAAGAAGTAATTATTGTTAACTAAAAACAAATCAGTAATTTGACTCATATCTTCGATGTCCTGCTTCAGTTTTAACAGGTTTGCTCACTCATTCCATCCGATGTGCAAGCAGAATCCACAGATAGCTGAAGTCATTCACAAACAGTTCATTAGTGATCTTCAAAAAGCAATCCAGGTAGCACCCAGTTTTATTCCTAGTTGTTGCTTTGAAATATGTAAACACAAAAAGTGATTGATGTGTTTATTTAATCCATAAATGCCTTAATCCTAAAAACATCAAACTATTGTTACATTTTTGGGATTATACAGCACTTTCATGATAACGAATTAATTTGTTAACATTCAGCTAAATGCTTGTAGGAGGACATAAATAAAGTGATCGAGGAAGGGAACTTGGAGCTGAAATTGGAGGAATTGGACAAACTTGAGGAGCAGGCAAAAGATAACCCAGAACCTGTTTGGTATGATTTTACTTCTTTGGATTAAACATTGTTCTTAAATGATTGTGTTTGCATTATATTTACAGACCACTTGATTAGGTACACCTCATAATCATCATATTGGACAGTAGTAAGCTTGTGTTTAAGGAACCAGCCTTGCAACCTTAAGGTCCCTGGTTCCAACAAGTATTATGGCTGAAGTTCCCTTGAGCAAGGCACCTAACCCCATGAGAATTGATGACCTATATTGCACCAATTATGATATTATATAACTGTTATGTTTCTTTTCACGCATTTTGTTTTGCATGTATAAAAACCAGTGTCATACAGTGGATGAGGGACATTGTCCATAATGGACTTCAGCTTAGACAGCACCCTCCTCTCTGACACTGTCATCTGCGAGTCTAGCTCCACATCGTCAACATTACCGGCCTTACAGATCAGTTTATGCAGTCTGTTGGTCAGATGTTGAAGGACCTAAGATGCCTCAAAAATTAGAGATGACTTTGGCCCTTCCTGTATAGGGTTTTGCTGTTTTTACCCCAGTCCAGTTTATTGTCTGTGTAAAACCCCAAATACTTCTAGATCCTCCCCACCCCCAGATCCTCCACAGTGTCCACACTGACCCCATTGATGGAAACGGGTCACCAGTGCCTTATTCCTTCTCAGATCCACCAACAGCTTCTTTGTCTTTAGCAAATGAAGCTGCACATGGTTCAGACGTGTCAAAATATTACTTGCAGCTATAGGAAAATATTCACTAATTAAAAAATTTGGTTCTACTTACAATGAAGACGATTAAAACAAACTATGCAAAGACATAAACTATTGTCTGATTTTCCATCTGCACATTTAAGTAATAATGTAAATGTGTCAGTGAGTGGACATAGTGTTTAAACCTTCCAGCAGCACTGCTGTCTGATCCAGTCCTACAAGCACAGATGTCTGGAATTGGAATAAGATTACTTAGATTAATTTTCCTTAATTTTCTCCCCATCTTTATTAGGCGACCAAGTGGCGTTCCCGAACAGGATGTGTGTAGTGTATTGATTCCATACCATCAGGGGCAGGAGGAGTATGTACGACGGGAGCTAAGGAAACTGCAGAAAGAAAACGCAGGCCTGGCTCAGCAAGTACAAGCTGGCCGAGATGCCATTTTGCACACCGAGCAGCGCATCACTGCAGCCGTTGATGAGTGGAAGGTGAGAAAAAATAATTTAAGCCACATGATATTTATTACATATTTATGGTACAGTTTGTTCTATTATTAACAGTATATGTATACAATGTTTACCATAAGACTGGTTCAACACTGATAATGTCTAGTTTATTGGCATCTTCTCTCCAAGGTGTCTACTTGTGTTGGCGTTGGAGTTTTGTGCATTCACTTTATAGAGTTTATAGCTCATTTTCGTATAATAACTACATCACAAACCTTTGCCAGTATATGATAAATTTACATATCACCAGCATACATTTTACCTGGAGTAATAAGAATAATTTAAGCTAAATGGCATTTATAGATATTAAATGAAGTCATGAGCTTTAGGTCTTAATGAGGAACTTTGTGTGATCTGCGGGATTTTAAATCATTACATATTGTAATGTATTACCAATGTTTTTTTTGGAGACTGTGGTCCCAGCTGTCTTGAGGTCATTAACCAGCTCCTCCCATGTAGTTTTTGGCTAATTTTTAACCTTTCTTATGATCAATGAAACTTCACGAGGTTATATCTTGCATGAAGCTCCAGGCCTACATTGATTGACAGTAATGTTACTTCTTCCACTTGCAAATAATTGCAATAGTTCAATGAGTCACCTTCTCATCCAGCTTCTAACTTATGGCTTTGTAGCCGAGTCCAGCCTTGTGTAGGTCAACAATTTTGTCCTTTACATCTTCAGACAGCTCTTTAGTCTTTCGCATGGTTGATGTTGGAGTGTCACTGATTCTGTTGGCAGGTGGCCTTTTATACAGGTGACAATTTGGGATAGGTGTCACCCAGGCTGGGTGACACCCTAACTTCACTGAGATTAGGGTGTGTCAGTGGTCTGTGGGAGCCAACATTAGTCATGTTTTTTGGGGGATCAAATACTTATTTCCCTCAATGAAATGCAACATATTTTTTTCTTTAAATATTATTTAATTTTCTTTTTAATATTCCAGCTCTAAAAATAAAAATAATAGACTGTTAAATTATTTGTCAGAATACAAACTTTCAAAATTAATGGGGTATCAAATACCTATTTTCTCCACTCTATACTGTATGTTGGTAAACTTTTTTTTTTTTTTTTTCCTCTACAGACTTCTGTTGCTGACTTGGAATCTTTCGTTTCGTCACTCTGTCCATCTGAAATGTTTGAGTCTCTTTGATATCTGTACTAAATGGACTTTTATTTGAACTGTTTATGCTGTTTTGTTCCATTTATTTCGTTTTTTCATTAAATATGTTTCTTATCTGATTTTTGTGTAGTCATGTTGCACTTTAAACTTAAGGTTATTGTTTAAGGATCAACTTGCAGACTTGATGGACTGACAATGGCTAAGAATAATGAGTATATAGTAACTCATTAGAGTTTGAGGTCTTACGTTTATTAGTTTTAGAGTGGTTGCACATTATTATACTTTTGTTAATATATTACCCTCATGTCAATTAGTCTCAGCATAAGGTCCACTGTTTAATTCCAGACAGGGTAAGTATTTTAGAGGTGAAATCTGGTAGGTGAAATAAAATTGCTAATAACCGCATTGTTTGAAACTAATTATGTATGAAATAAATACAAAATGGAAATATATCGTCATACAGAAGGGCAGAGGTCACAGACCAAACTCACAGACAAATCACATGTGTAATAAGATTATGTTTTATTTACCTTTTCTTTCAACACACTTTACGATCTCCTGACTGTTATTTTGGTTTCTTTTGTTCATTTGCTTTTCCAGGGGAGAATGTTTCGGGCCCTGGGCAAAAACAGATAAACTCACATATACTATACATGGGCAATTTAGAGCATCCAATTACCATGTTTTTGGACTGTGGGAGGAAACCAGAGAACCAAGAAGAAACCCATGGGGAGAACAAGGAAACTCCACCCAGATTGGGATTCGAACTTGGATCCCTAGTGCTAAGAGGTGGTTGTTTTAACCATGCCACCTAATATACAGGATGGGGCACTAAATAATAACGCTGTTTAGAAATTCTGAGGGTCTGAACTTCGGCTTTTTATTTATTTATTTTAATCTACTGAATTCAAATTAAGTACCCCTGCATCAGGGGATGGAAAACGACTGACATCATAAATGTATTAAACAACATTTTTTGGTTAAATTCCCGAAGTCTTTGGCTTGAGGTTTTACGGTAATAATTGTCCACTATATGCGTCCTATATTAGCAAGATTACGGCAGCGCCAATGTTGACAATGATCAGTTGAGAAGCTTTCAGTGTCTGTAACCAGTGATTTATTTAGGTTGATTTTTATTTATTGTTCGACCACTTGTCTTGGGTGGTTTTATGTCATGACGGAAATATATTCGACTTTGTTCGGCCAAGGCGACGGACAGGCACCGCCTGGATCAGCCTCGCTGGGTTTCGTGCCGGGCAAACCTCCTCCTCCTCTACCGCAGAGCGCAGCTCCGGTGCCGCCTCAGCTTCCAGGACAGCACGGGGACGACGGGCCTGCACCTCGAAAACCGGGAGTCATCAATGAGCCATTTTACCTACTGAGAGAGCTGCCTAGTAAAAACATTCACGTTCTTAGTTCATCATTCCCACAAAGAGAATTTGCTTTTTAATATTTTTTTTTTGTTATCGCATAAACATAAAATTGTTTTTCTTAGGTACCAAAGCTAGTGCTAGCCTTAATGCACATTGTTGTGGTTGTGTTTTTTTTTAAACAGCTGGAAACGATTTAACGGGAAACACCAACTTAATAACACATTACAATCTAGAACACGCTTACAACAAGTTCTGCGGCAAGAAAGTAAAGGAGAAGCTCAGCAACTTCCTTCCAGAATTACCAGGTAAGTTACATTACCATGGGCAATATTACAGTTACACTGGGATTTAAAGTCTGAAAAAAGTCCTTATGTTTAAGGCTACGAATTAAAATGTGTTGAATGTAGCGTATTCATGTTTATTCAGCAGTGAAAAAAAAACAAAACAACTCCAACCGCTTTACATTCACATCAATCCATGATACATTAGTTTTTATAAAGTGCATTTCATTATTTGTCCACTAGATGACAGTATTTTATTATTGGTAACACGGAAACCTGTTACTCAGCGATCAGCGGACTAGATCAAGTCCTGGAAGACCGGTCCATTAGCGATTTTGCTTTTAATGAACACATTTATAAATCAAACCCTGCCTTTTATTATAGTATGTTTGTAGCCATTATATAAAAGCAATAAGGCACCTGAGGTTCTGCATTATTTTGAATAAATCATGGGAAATAGCTTTAACTGTACGCTTCTACACCTTTTTATCATGATTTATTTACAGTAATGCACAAACTCTCGTACCTTGTTTCTCTGATATTAAATAGAGGCATTTTTGTATTAGGTTACAGACTTTTGGTCCACACTGCACACTAACATATTAACGTAAATGTTATATTATTGATAACAATAGAAGAAGAATAAGTCAGCATCACTGTGGTCTGCTTGTGTATTTAGGTATGATCGACTGTCCTGGTGTTCAGGATGGCAGTTCTTTACGCTCGCTGATAGAAAAACCTCCAGTGTGTGGGAACTCCTTCAGCCCTCTGACCGGAGCTCTTCTGACTGGCTTTAGACTGCACACTGGGCCGGTACTCATAATTTTCCTTCTCATACATGCTTTCATCGTTCCTATTTGAGGTTTTACAGCCTGAATATTTAAGCTCTGTTTAAAGTTTTTAAGCTACAATGCATATGCAGGTTGTTGGTATTAACTAATCCCATCTGATTAGTGTTGTTAAAGAGCTGCATATTGGTTTTCCTTTAGCTTCCAGAACAATACAGACTCATGCACATTCAACCTCCGAAGAAGAAAAGCAAACATAAGCACAAACATCATCGGCCTCAGGACCCCCTACCACCAGGTGACGCCACTGTCTTTACTGTCAGGTTTTATACTGTAATCAGGTCCACATCATGTCATGTCCTGAGTGTTTACTTATTCTGTAAGCAGAGATGCCATCAGACTCTGACCCCAAGAAGAAAAAGAAGAAGAGAGATGATGACCCAGAGCGCAAAAAGAAAAAGAAGGACAAGAAGAAGAAAAAGGTGAGAGACGTTGGACGTAAACGGTGGTGTTCATTTATGCTTTTGTTCACATAAACTTGACAATACTGAGGATTTGTCTGTGCTAGATTTAAATTTTCGGTGTTAAGAAATGTATTTAGTAGGAATAAAAAAAATAAACAAATCTTACAATTTGACCTTAAATTTTTAATGTACACTGGGCTTTTTATACCAGTAGGACTATGATGAATTGTTTGCACTGATTTGTCTCACACTTTTCTCTTACAGAATCGACACAGTCCAGATCACCCTGGTATCACTGGCTCTCAACCCAACAGTAACAATCTGAGATAGTGTCTGAATGCGAGTGTGGACGTGAGTGTGAATGTTCAACCAAAAACATGTCTGGCTGTTTTGATATTTTGACATAATAAATGTTTGGTATGCTGTATCCATGCTGGTCTTTACTGTTTTAAAGCTGAAAGTACCTGGATACTCTCAAGGTTGGTAATTACTCTCAGGACTAGTAAGTTACCCTGGAGCAAGGTTCTTAACCCTCATTACTCTCAAATCAGCTTTACTTACAATATTGACAGACTGTCGTCCATCGGTGTTTTGTAAGTGGTAGCCTGTTTACTCTGATTTCTAATGATCAGAACTCTCACAGAGCAGTTTTGGGTAGTTTTCAGTACACTGTTAATTTGACTCAGTACAATAAAGCAACTATTATTATTATTTAATATTATTAAAGCAATAAGACATGAAAGGGCAGCATTACTGTGAATAAATCACAGGAAAGAGGTGTTATTTCCTGTGATTTATCTACATATTAAGTCCCCGAACCGTGGGATATGTCCGACGATGGATGATGGATTCGCACAACTTGAGTCCCATTCCCCTTTTGTTCCCTAAAATGGCCACCGCTTCATATCAAACAACAGATCCTTCAATGTTATACAGATTCCTGCATCAGGTGACAGTTTTTATCAAATATTTCTGGTAAAATGTATTCGAGCAAACTTCGCAACATGGCTGTAACCTTCGTTTGCCAACCTTAGACGTGCTATCTGTTGGTCTAAGTTACGGTAGCATAGATAAACAGTCTGCTCAACAAAACGCTGACTACTTAAATATTTCCCTAGTTAATGGTGGCGAGGCAAAAATAGGACCCGCAACGTTTTACTGGGGACAGGCGAAATTATGTGGCGCTGCAGGTTGGCTAGTTTCCAATCATACATAACCTTGAGCAACTTATTGCTTTTATAAAACAGTTACAAATACATTATAATAAAAAAACAAGGTTTGATATGTGAAATGCATTTATTAAAAGCAAAATCTCAATAAACTTGTCTTCTGTGACCTAATCTAGTCGGGTTTTTAAAGGGAATGCTGATTGCCGAGGAACATTTCTCTATCATTCAAATACTGCCACCTAGTTGCCAAATGACAAAATGCAGTTTATGTAAAACAGGGAAAATAATGTATGTCGCACATTGTATGTGAAGCATTGAATGTGAGTGTGTTATTGTTAACAATGTCACAGCTAGACAGGGCTTAGCCAATCAGATTTAAGGACTGTAACAACCCATTTTAATGAAATGCTTAGAACAGTAACTGTATCAAAAAAAGCATAGTGTATAAACACAATGTTTATTTAGAAATTCCACCACACTTCCTAAAAAACTACACCCCCTATAGCTTTGTGACCTCTAGAATGAGGCAAAAATAACACTGGCTGCTCAGCTGTGATTCGTGAGCTGCAATGTCCATAAAATGATGTAAAAGCAGATGAGCCAAAAATCCAAAACCACTATTTCATTTTATTTTCAGTTTGCCGCTAAAATTTAAAACGTTATTTTATTTTTTTTTGCAACGACCAGAAACTGAGAAGTTCCGTATGTCACGTGATCATCCAGCTGACGTTACATTTACATTTGGTCATTTTGCAGACACTTACAACTATCCCAACTTGATGGTTGAGGTCGTTACACAGGGTTGATTCAGACCGCTGGAGCAATGAGGGTTAAGGACCAACATTGACAAGTTCCTGGGTTTTGAACCCACAACCTTCAGATTGATGACCTAAACATAACCAATGAGCTACCAAAACCCTCACCGCAAACCCATAAAGCATTCATGGGGACCCTGCATTCAAAACATTCAGGTCACTAAACTTGTAATAAATTTAAAACAAGCCGCACAGAAGAATTCTTAATAGTGGTCTTGGATGTTTGGCCCTATTGTTCTTAGAAGATTCCATTTGCACAGAAACACGTAACAGAATAAAGTTTGGTTCTAACACATACACACAATTTAACATACTTAGGAAACATGCTGTTTTCTTTTCTGATCATATAAGGACCCTGTATAATTTGACCCCCCCTAGGAATTATTAGCACTGTGTGTGATCTTTCTTCTCTTTGGCTTCAGGGCTGTTTACGTGCAGCTCAGACCATCAGCCTGTTTGAGTCCCAACCAATGCAGAGAGTGCTGCTTCAGATTGTAAAGCTGACATACAGTGTTAACTTACTGGCTCTTATTTTGTGTAAACAGTTTAACTATACTGCCTGTGTCTGTTTCAAAAACATACTCAACAGCACAGTTTCTGTTTGTGTGCAAAAAAAAAGTACATGTGCAATCTGATCGACTCTCACTCAAGAAAAATCAACAATCGGACAGAACGAGAAATAAAAACACTGTATTTCATAACAAAAGAATAACTGTACCGATCCTGAATATACTCTTTTGGACACAGGCAGTAAAATAAACCTTTTACACAATTCAATGTGACTGACTGCAGTCTGCTTTTAAATCCGAAGCGTGTGATCTGATTGGTTAGAACACAGCCAGCTGACAGTCAGACTGGATAAGACTGAAACAAAACGAACTGAAGAACATGCACAAAGTCACAAGGACACCGAACAACCACTGTTGATAACACACAAGCCATACAAAAGTAAATAGGATCACTAAAAACTAAAAACAAAGTAATACAACAATCTTAAAATAATAAACCCAGACTAGAAAACAGCTGAAATGTAAAAAAACATAAATACAAACTACTTATAATTATGATTTACTAGTACAAATCCCTTTTTGGATATAAGCAACTTTTACTGATTTTTTTTAAGTATAAAATATCTTTTTAAAATATTGCTTTGTATTATCTTTGTTTTTTTTAAATGATTGCATAGTTGTTTACATTATTTGGTTGGAAGTAACTCAATAAAATTACAGACAAACCCGGTCCTCGGCTCTGCTGAGGTAGCTCATCTACAGTCAGGTCAAGAGTAGCAAGGAAAGATGATTTTTAAAACAATTTTAGTCACGTCTTGAAAATAAATATATAAAGAAGTGTGATAATTACAATTTTCTTCATTTCCTGATCCTTGCTACAACCTGCAGGAATTTAAGTGAACCCAAAAAATCCATAATCTTTTATGGGATTACCATCTAGTCTTAATAAAAAAGTATGGAGAAAAAAAAGCTTTGTTTCTCAAACCCGTGTGCCGCAGTTGTCACCGATTCATTTAATACTTTAATCATATTTAAATTATACAGCATGATTACTTCTACAATATGTATTACACCAGTTAAAAGTTATTGGGCAGTTTCCATTGTTTTAGGTTGTTGCCGTGGTGCCAGTAGGCAGGCAAAACTTGCAGGTGGTTAATAATTTATTATTTATATTTTATTCATTATCTTATAGCTGGGGGATACACCAAGGACAGGGCGCCAACCTATCGCTGGGAACACTCACTCACACACAACCACACACGCACAAGTACACACAATACAGGGCAATTTAGAGCACGGGAAAAACATGGAAACTCAATCCACATTGGGATTTGAACTGGAATTCCCCAGCGCTGAGAGGAGAACATGCTAACCACTAAGCCACCCTTTAATTTAACATGTGTATAATTCAATTATTATACAAATAAGATCCAACCATTGCTTTTAGCTGCAGACTTGAATTATTGTCTACTGATCTACCAGTAGACAAAACATTTACAATAATTTCTAGTGCTTTTAAATATAAACACACCTTTAAAAGATTTTGAATCAATTGATAATTGTGGCACTCAGATTTAAGAGCAAAAAATTTTTTTTTAAAAACTTTTAAATGAATTAGTACTTTTGTTAAAATTCTAAATTGTATTAAATTCATTGTTTATTACCAATACTTGTTTAAGTTGATATTATTGAGAAGTATAAAATTCTTAGTATGAAACCTTAGCGTAAAGATCTTTTAGCACCATTTGAAGCTTTGAAGCAAAACTGCAAAACAGAAACAAGATGCCCTGATTAACAGTCTGACTCCTGTGTTTTTACTTTTAATTTTTATATAATTTATACATACATATATATATATATATATATATATATATATATATATATATAAATGCAACCTCCTGTTATAGTCTCTTTAAGGCCACTGTCCCTTTAGGCCTCACATGGGAGTTTATTACTGCTGATGTCTAAATGTTTGAGAGCCTGATTTTCTACAGCCCCCTGTTTGTTTCCTTTCTCTCGCGCTGATCGCTCCTGCTCCAGATGTCGTCGATGGTAAAACAGGTAAGCTGGCAACAAAAACCCAGCGAAGGAGAAGATCAGCAGGCCTAAATTGATCTGTAGTGTGAAACAGAAACATGATTCATTGACTTAAATCACTGCTAGAGATGTAGATAAATACAGCAGGTATTTAAAATGACATAACAATTAAACTACAACATTGATGCTTCTGCAAAAGTTCAAGATTAGATTAATACACGTATTTTAGGTAGCTAAATGTTGACCGGCTGTGCTACATTGTTAGCCAATATACATACCATGTCCTCTAAACATACTCTAAACCGCCATATTAAAGAACCATTAAGTTTCAGTTGGACAGTTCGATTTAATTAAGTGAATCAATTTAGTGAATCAATTTTATTAACGTTAAAATTTTTTGAATTAAGCAGAACGCTAATGTAGATTGCGCCTCTAAAATGTCCTCTAGAGGGCAGTACAACACAGACTTTTATAAACATAAAACACCAGTCTCTGAAATATAAAGGTGTCTTGCGAAAAAAAGATACTATGTGCCACATTTCCCCTCGGATATTAACTATACTAAAAGATCCAAAGGTTACATTTCGGAAACAAATGTGGTTATGACATTAAACAGGATGTGACATACATATCGGCTGTTTTATAGTTCAAATTAAATTAAGATGCAAAAGCATGCATCATGTATTTTTATGTCTGCTGTTAAGAGTCAGTTACATTTAATTAAATATGTTTTGAAGCTAACGTAATAGTAACAACAGCCAGATGAGACTTTTCCAATAATACTTTTCCTCCTAATGTCTGTTATTTTTATCATCTGATAAACCTCACAGACCATCACAATACTTAGCTGAATTATTTAAACTTTTATTACCATGTTAACAAGTTAAATATCTTTCATATCCAATGCAAGTTAATCTGTTTAAATGTAGAAATTTCTAAAATTAATCTTACCCAATAGGCATCTCCTTTCAAAGGACCTAACATGGCAATGAAGAGGGGCTGCTGCAGAAGAGCAAATACTGCACTAATCATGGACTGAAGCCCTGTCAATGTGCCGAAGTGATTAGAGGGGTACCTGTGAGAAGACAAGGTAGGAAAAAATGTGATTTACTAGAACTTATGAACATGGAAGCCTACATCTTTATGTATTTACCAGATCATAAATGACTTAATGTTTGATAAAATGCTAATTCATTGTGAATTTCAAATTGTGTTCATTTAAAATGATATTTATTTTTTACAAGTCTTTTTTCATATATTTACCTATTTGTATTATCTTAATGAATTGGTTAACAGATGGTTCTACCATGACCAAAACTATCTCTAATATCTAAAATATCTATACGTGATCATTTTTATTTAAAAAATGTGTATTTATACTTAACATGAGAATAGAGACTTTTATATTGTAGTGCATATTTTGTCTTGAATTTTCATTATTGCAATTAAGTTAATTACTTTGCAAGTGAGGTCCATAAAGCAGAGTCAATAATAACAATCATATATATATAGTTTATATGCTAAAACAACTAGGTGTTGTGGGTTTTAGGTAACATATTCTTTTATAGTATCTGTATTCAGGTTTCAAAGAAACAGACGTGTCCTAGAAAAATAGGTCATATGGTCACTTTAGCACAAAGACACGTGAGGATGTTTACAAATTTGTGAAAATGACTTCAGAGCCCAGACTGAACTGCAGTGTCAGGGCTTTATATGCTACGTATACAAGTCAATTTCAGCAAAACACCATACTGGACTGAATGTGTGAGTGAGTGTGTTTCCTTACATGAACATGCAGAGTGTTGTGTGTGTTTGTGTACTTACACAGCAGCATACAAGCCTCCACAGCAGGAGTGAATAAATCCTCGGACCATAGTGTGCAAAATAAAGGTCAGGATCTAAACCCAAGTGGGAGCCCAAGAAAAACGAAATCATTTCATGAAGATTAAGGTTAAAAAAAAGTTTAACCAGTCAAACCACAAGACAATTTACGAGTTTAGATACTATAAAAAAAATAATAACGTTCCGGTATTGCTATAGTTTTTAGAAAATTAGTAATCAGTAAATTCCCTTCTCATGTTTTTCTTTTAAAACAGCCAAAATGAGTCAACATATTCCTTCATTCATTCATTATTTTTCATCTAATCCTCTGCAAGGGTCGCGGGGTGGGGAACATTTCAGGCGCTG
>JAOUQT010297900.1:0-16464 GCA_025769995.1 Xyliphius kryptos | reverse complement strand
TTGAATTTTATAAAAAAAAAAAAAAAAAAAAAAAAAACAACCACCCGACGTTTTGATTTAAATTTGTTTAAGCCTTTGATTTTTTTTACATGGAATCTGAGATTATTGTTTTTTATGTCACCATTTTATTTATAATTAATATTTTTATAATTTATTATAAATAATAAACACGTAGAGTCTTCTACACTTTGGTACCTTATTGTTAAGTTAGTAAATGAAGAGATGGGATGACATTCTATAAATAATGAATGTGCACTGAAACCACATGATACTAAAGAGGAGATCTGTAGATACACCACAGACACATCACTAATCAAACTGTAGCCTACTGCGTCTTTGATCCAAATGTACACAATAAATGTCATTTCATGATTAATCAATAACATAAACCCCACAGGATATACTGTAGACATTTAAATGATGCCCTTTTAATTAAGTAGGACTAGAATAAAACCTCATCTCGATTAGTACATGATGTGCTTCCTATTTTAAATGAATAAAAACAGAATGATTTGCAGTGAGGCCTCATTTTAACATCTCAGACTGTTTTTAAGATAAATTGTGCTTTATAAGACAGACCTCAGTAGCAGTGTCTGCTGTGTGGTCATCAAATGCACAGCTGATGTTTCTGACCCATGGCTTTTTCATGACTGAGGTGATAATATAGATTATTAACAACCATTACGAAATAAAACAAGTTTTGATTATTAATGATAACAAATAAAGAACTAATGGTCAGAGACCCACAATTTTTACGATGTATTTGTATTGCTCACATATGACTACATTATTGGTAAAACATGAATATTAAAAGCTGTTATAAATGTATTTATAATGGTTCAGAAGTGAGGGGGGAATTTATGAATTTATAGACTTTGTATGTTGTGTTGTATGGACTTGTCTGGCTATGGAACTGATGTATATGGTTTCAGGTGACTGATGTAGCCGTAGAGGTGGCCACTGTGGATGCAATGCTAAATAAAATATGTCGAAAGTATAGCAGACGTAGAAGGAAGGCCAAAAGGCTGAAGAAGAAAAAGAAGCCACTGCTGAGTTTGCGGAACCTGGTTGTAATTATCACTGTGGTGGTCTTTGTTTTCGTTGTAGTCATGTGGGCACTTTTGTGGGTTTTTACATGTAAGTCTAACTTGACAAATTAAAATTAAATGTAGTTGTCTATAATTATACTACTGCATATGAAGGGAATTTAAATTGTTTTCATTTCTGTAGTTCGAAGAGAGAGTGACAGTGGGGTGTACTTTGCTGGTATGTTTCGTGTTGCCAATGTGGAGTTCATACCAGAATACCGACACGCTGACTCCAGTGAATTTGTATCAATGGCAAATCAAATCCAACATGTGGTAAGTAAATCAAAATGTTTCACCTTTTCCCCCCACACCTGCGAATAGAATAACAATCTTTTCCGTATAAATCCTTTACTTGGGTTGCAGGGGGTTCCCCCGTGCAATCCAGAGAAGAATGTTTTGGGCCCTGGGCAAATATACCCACGACAGGGCTGTATTCTCTCACACTATATAGGGGCATTAAATTAGAGAAGCCAATTGACCTTGAATGCGAGAGGAAACCAGTGAATCTGGAGAAAACCTATGTGGACACAGGGTGAACATGAAAACTCCACCCAGATTGGGATTAAAACCTAGATCCCCAGCGCTGAGAGGCGTACATGCTAACCACTGCCGTGTCACTACATAACAATTTCTTAATAAACTATTACATCAACTAATAAATAATTCAAATACATTTTTAGCATTAACCATGTAAGTTGTATTAAATGTTGAGAACTGAATTGATGCAATAAAACGGTTAAAACTTTATAAAAATATATTTTCTTGTCACATATTCTGTAGAATTTGTTTATTACTCGTTTTTGAACATTGAACATTTTTAATACAAAGATACTTGTTTGAAATTCTAAAGGGCATTGTGTTAAGAAACTGGGATAATGCAGAACTTTTAAATCAAATGTTAATCCTTGACTATCTGTTTTCACTAAAGGTAAGCAAAGTATACCGATCATCATCTGTATCCAAACTCTACAAACACACCATCATATCAGATTTAAGGTAATGTAAATATTTTAGAAAATTCAAAGCCAGTCACATGACAGTAACATGTTTTGATCAGGTTTACTTATTCTATAGAAGCATTTGAGGTGTACAGTTACGCTCAGCAGTCCATCTGTTGTGCTACAAAATGAAACTCTTTATATAAATAGATCCCAACCAATTAAAGCTTTTTTTGTACTCGTCTTGGACATTAGTATTACAAGGTTTGCATATGACCTAATACACTGTTATTGAAAAAATCTAATAATTTGATTCAGTTAAAGTTACTTTATTCACGTGTATGGTATTATTTAAAAAGAAGCATCACAAAATATGCAATATGTGCATTTGAACTTCTGTTTTGTGAATTATGAGCATTCTGTTCTCAGAGAAAATACTTTAAAGATCTGGTTTGATGTGTCTGGTGTAGAGGTGTCTGATGTTAGTGGTCAGCACACTGTATTGAACTCTTCATTGTCTTCATTGTCATGCCGCAGAAAGGTTTAGGATCACTGATCCATTTTACAATTAATTTAATTGGACTGACAGGTTTCTAATGAAAGTTCTTTCTGTCCATTTTGAGCCTGTAAGCAATCCAACAACAGCTGATGCTACATATACAAAACTAACCTAGAATGTTGTGCTCCCTTTTATGCTCACTTATTAGTTGAACATTATTCAGCTGTGCATCATGATTAAGCAAGGGTCTCCTAACAAACAATTAGCCCAATAACATCCTTAACTTATTATTGGCAGCCATACCAGAAGATTTACGCAGAGATTTATTCTTTAAAAATCATCTGATACACTTCATCGTGAAATTGAAAATATTGTTTGTGAATTGCATGACATTTTGTTTTTCTTTCCTGTTATTTGATATTATAAAATAATACAGTATGATAAAATCAGGGCAATCTGAATGTTGTTGGTTCAAAGCCCAGATCCACTGAGGTTATCAATGTGGGTCTTTGAACAAGAATCTTAATCCTCATTGCTTCATGGCAATGCTGTGTGGCAAACCCTGTGTTCTGACCCCAACCATCAAGTTAGGATACTTATAAGTCACTTTGGATAAAAGCGTCTGCTAAATGACCAAATGTCCGTCCGTCCGTCCATCCATCCTTCCATCCATTATCTTCTGCTTATTCCTTTACTGGGGTCTTGTGGGGTTCATTATGCCCATCCAGGGGAGAACGTCTCGGGGCAATTTAGAGCATTCAATTTACCTGGAATTCATGTCTTTGGACTGTGGGGAAAAAAATGGAGAACCTGGAGAAAACCCATGCAGACACTCGGAGAACATGGATACGCCTCCCAGTTCAGGATTTGAACCTGGAACCCTCCGCGCTGAGATGTGAACATGCTAACCATTAAGCCACCGTGCTGCCCCATGACCAAATGTGTTATTGATATTTATGGTATAAAGAGCACTTAAACAAAATAGGGTGTAAAAACTACATTTATAGATTTGTCTTTTTTTTATGGTGTTTTATCCAAAGTTTACCAACCAGGTTAAAAAGTGTGTCTCAAATATCCCTAAAATAGGCAGGTGCAAACAAAATAAAAATGCTTGTTAAAACATCACTGGTGGGTATATGGTATTTTTTTAATGTGTTGTTTTACTCTTTTTCTTGTTAGTAACAATGACAAAGGTGGTGTGCTCGTGCATTTCTGGATGATCTTTGTAGTGCCGAGGCTGAAGTCTCCAACAGTGTGTGAGGAGTGTGTGGGTGCCATTCTCAGGGACTCTGTGCTCACCTCGCTGACAAACCGATCTTCTGTAGGGTTTCTGTTGGGTCTGCCTGTAGACATCGACTCCATCCTGATCAATGGTAATAAAAGCAACATGATTTTAAAACTATGCTGGAAAGTTCATGTTTAAAGTAGTGTGGAATATTAAATGGTTAAAAGTATACAGAATGTTGTTTGAGTTAATAAACTTGATTTTATATGAATAAAAACTGATTTTGTTGTGTGTGTGTGTATGTTCATGTAGGTGTACATAATCAATCATTAGGTCACTTGTAAAGTATAGTGGGCATAATTACTGATTTTCATCTTTTCTTTTCAGTTGCTCTTCGGTCAGATTACACATCAACTGCAACAGGTAAGATATTTACTGTATAAGTGACATCTTTAGCATTTAGCAAATGCTTCTAATCACAGTGACTTCACATTCTCTTTAGCAGACATTTCCTCTATTGTGTAATACTACCGATGGTTTATAACTCTGAAAGACACTAAACCCTATTAAAGCTTTAGGTATAGGTTGAGGTAAGGACCCCTTCTCCAGCCCTGTGTAACTCCATAACCCTTATCTAGTAACTTTCTGACTTTGTAAAATATTTTTTTAAAAATAGTAATGATCAATTTTTTATCAATTAGAATGAAAAACCTGGTTTGGGGTCCTGGACCCCACTTTGAAAACCTCTGCTCTAGAGGGCTGTACCAGATACCAGATCACAAACATACTCATGACACAATAATGACGAACATAGCAGCTTGCATTAAATTTAGAAAGCCATATTCTCTCTTTAGAAGAAATTTATAAACATTTACCATATGGAGAAAAATATGGGACATTATTACACATTATAAAACAGGTAGATCCAGTCCTTAAATCTGATTGGCTGAGCCAATTGTCCAACTGTGACAGTGCATTACTGACAATGCACACCTAAAATACAATACATTATTTTTTTATCAACCACATTCTGTGATATGGCCACGAAATAGCAGTATTTTATTGTTAGAGAAACTTGTTAATTAGTGATCTGGGTTTACTAGATTACAGTAAGTCATGAAAAAACTGTTTATTAACAAATTTGCTTTCAATAAACGCATTTATGAATAAAACTTTGTTTTTAATATTATAGTGTCTTTGTAACCGTTTTATGAAATTTATATGGCACTCGAGGCTGTGAATTATTGTGAATAAATCATGGGAAAGAGATGTAACTTTACTCCGCTTTACACTGTGACCAATAACACCTCTTTCCCATTAATATATTCACAATTATGCACGCCCTCTCATACCTTATTATTTTATTAAACTTTCAGAGAATGATTAAATTTTTAATGTGATTTTTTTTGAGTCATTTTATTATTTGTTTTATGTTTAACTGTATTTAGTGAAGTATATTATTCTGTATTTAACACAAACACAAGTACAGGATGGGCCAAAAGAATGGATACACTCTGATAAAATGGAAGTGGTTGCTGATATTAGTAAATGGGAGGAGGAAAACATTTGAAGCCATGTGATGCCCATGGTGGCCATCTGCAAAGCCGCCATTTTGGATTCAACTTTTCCTTTTTTTTAATGGGAAGGGGTTCATGTGACACAACATACACATAGAGAATTGCACAAGAAAAACAATTGTGTGATTTCTAAGGTAGTTTTATTTATTATCGAGTGTTTGACACATTTGTGACATGGAGCAACAACAGTAACCCACTAATGGATGTGTTTAGAAGGTGCTCACATGAATCCATTGTTTCAGGTGCCCCACATCCTGGATCTTCACGGAGTACACCATGTACTTCAAAAATGCCCCAGAGATGGAAGGCTATGGTGTACTCCGTGAAGATCCAGGATGTGGGGCACCTGAAAGAACGGATACAGGAGGCCTGTGGTAGCATTTCTTCTGCAGTATTGCTTTCGGTGTGGCATGGGAGAAGATAATCGCGTTAACAAGTCAACACAATGGGCAGCACTTTGAGCACATGCTTTAGTGGGTTACTGTTGTTGCGCCATGTTACAAACTTGTCAATAACTCCATAATGAATAAAGCTCCGTTAAAAATGAACCCAATAAATGTTTTCTTGTGCAATTCTCTGTGTTTGATGTGTCACATGACCCCCTATCCATTAAAATGGGCGCAATGGGCGTCACCTGGCCACCATGTATTTAGGCAATACAGTTAACATTCATTTTCCTTAATTACTTCATTAGGTTCTGAGTGTGTGGATAAACTTCATGCTGGTATCCCTGGAGTAAAGGTTCCCCTGAATGTTTTCTCTTCATGGGGAGGCCTGAACTGTCATATCAAGCTCACGTCTGCTCTTGGCTCCATCATCCGTCTTACAGTGAACAGCCTGAATATTGAGCCTACTGACTGCATTTATGATGCACTCACGGTGTACGATGCACTGCTGCCAATGAGATCCAGGACTTTACACAGGTCAGAAACTTCCAACCAGTCTGTATTATAAAGAGATGTCTATGTAACTGTCAAAAGACATGAGCTGATTTTTTTTCGCCATATATGATGTATTCATAATATACATAAATTATGAACCCCAAATGGACACTATTTTTGAGCTTGTCTTTAGAATGAGTTTGTTAAAATGTGCAATGTCACCATTAAAAAATGGTCACTACAAAAAAATATTTATTACTCATATAATGTATTTAATAATTTATTAAGAGGCCTACTATATTTATTTAAAACTAACATTCAGAGTTAGAGCTCTAGAATTTAGAATTAAAAATTGGATACACTGATTTTCCTATAATTACAATATTTTTAATTAGTTGGATGACCTGGCTGACCAAAGTCAAAAAATTAAGCAAACATCCAGAAACAAAAAGGTGAAAATAAATAACTTCATCATTCACAGCTTCTTTAAACATTTAAACCGATCTTCAACTGCTAGACAGATGGACTTTTTACGTTACATTACATTTAGATTTAGTCATTTAGACGCTTTTATCCAAATCAACTTACAAATGAGTGCGTCTTGGGCGCTGGGAAGATACACCAAGGACACACAAACACAAACTATACAGGGCAATTCAGAGCATTCAATTTACTTTAAATCAATGTTTTTGGACTGTGGGAGAAAACCGGAGAACCCGGAGAAAACCTGCGCGGACATGGGGAGAACATGAAAACTCCACCCAGATTGGGATTCGAACTGGGAATCCTGAGCGCTGAGAGGTAAACGTGCTAACCACTAAACCACTGTGCCGCCCAGGCTTTAGCATGTTAACGATCAAAACATTATTAGTTGTCTAAATGATGAGTGCTGGAGTTAATGTATAGGTCAGTAAAACCAGTCTCGTCTTCCTGCAGGTTATGTGACGCAGTGCGCGTTTCATTCTCTATGGTTTCTACTTCCAATGTTATGCTGCTCTCCTTCAGACTTGCTCAAGGCAACAAGAGCTTCAGAGGCTTTTTCCAGGCAATTCCTGAGGAAGGTGGGGTGGGGGTGACTGTCTAGTTGCTGTGAATTCAACTTTATCTGTTTTGAAGTTATTGTGAAAATAATGTCAGTGTTCATGTAGGCTTAATAACTACAGTTTGCACCATGTCTTTAAAAAACATAGCTTTGCTGCATCCTTTGAATACTTTGCATAAACTGCTATCTTGATTAAGTATTATCAGTTACCTAAAACCTTTGACCAGTTTTTCTTAGTTTTAATTAACTAGTCTCTTGTTATTAAAGCAATAAGGCACAAGAGGGAATGCATTATTGTAAATAACTCATTTACATTTACATTTAGTTATTTAGCAGACACTTTTATCCAAAGTGACTTGCAACTACCACAATTTGGTTGGGGTCAAAACACAGGGTTGAAACAGGACCCTTGAGCAATCACAGGACTCTGGAGCAATCACAGGAAAGAAGTGGAGTAGTCACACCTCTTTTCTGTGAATTTTTGCTGAGTAACAGGTTTCCGTTTAAAACAATCAAATCTTTCAATCAAATTACAGAATGAAGTTTATAAAAAACTAAAAATTACAAAAACACATTCATTCGAATGTAAAGTGGTCCAAAGTGTACATTATTGTCAATAATGTCACAGCTGGACAAACGGCTAAGCCAATCAGATTTAAGGACTGGAAACCATTTGCTTTATAATAATTAATAAAAATAATTTACAATATAAATATTGAAAATTTAGCCTGTCATTTGAAATTTTCTGTAGAATAATTACCAGGCTTAATTGCAAAAGATTTAGATTTTGATAACTTATGTATCTTTGACAGAGACTCTGAGTGTGTTCGGGGTCTCAATAGCCCCTGGTGAAGCGGGAGAATTGACCAGCCCCTTTTACCCCAGTCTGCTACCCCCTCAGTGCTCCTGTACCTGGAAGCTTCAGGTATCTCAACCCGCATTAAACTGTTACTTTTAAGATTCTAAATACTTTAAAACAAGTTGAATTTGTTGGATTTACCAGGTGATTATCTTTTAGGCTCACAGCATTTTACTTGGAGTGGCTCTAAGGTTCCAGAACTATGTTCTCTCTCCTAAAGATCTGAGCCCATGTGAACATGGCTGGTGGAAGGTGAATGAGGCCATGTAAGTCTTTGTAACTAAAGAAATTTTATTTTTGATTCCAGATATGCAGATAATCGTTGTCTCTCATTGCTGTTCCCAAATAAAATAACCTATGTTTTGTCTTTAATACACATTGAGTCAACAAAACTGATTTTATTTAGGGGCAGGGCCACATATTAAATCAATAAGGCATGCATTATTGTGAATAAACCATGGGTAAGAGAAGCTATTAAGCTCAACGTGCAAGCGGAGTCTGTTACATCTTATCCTGTGGTTTATTCACAATAATGCACAACCTCAAGTGCCTTATTGCTTTTATAAAACGGTTACCAACACACTATAATAAGAAAAATAAAGTTTGATTCATAAGTGCATTGTCTGAAAGCAAAATCGCTAATAAACTCGCCTTCGGCTACATAATCCAGTCCGTTTTTTTTTTAAATGAACCCTGACGTAAGTAAAAGAGTTCAGGTTTCTTTAACAATCAAATTACAGAAAGCAGTTTATGAAAAAGTTCAGGAGAACAATATACTGTATTTTATATCGCACATTTATACGAATGTGAAGTGGTCAGCGGTGTGGGTTATTGTAAATAATGTCACGGCTAGACAAGCGGCTCAGCCAGTCAGATTTAAGGATCGGAACTACCTGTTTAATAAGTCTGCATATCATCTGCATAGCTATGAGAGAACGGCCTATAGTCTTGGAAGAATGCGTCCAAGAGGAAGCATATAAGCTTTTGCAGTTCTGGTGATTTGCTCTGATGTCCTGATTATGCACCGCAGCTTAACTCGTTCCTGTTAAGGTTAAGAAAACAAACCTGATGGTTACGGATCATGTGACGATAGACCTAATGATTAATGTATAGAAATGGACAATCAGGGTTCACAGCAGGTTGAATGTCTTTAGTTGTGTAAAAAAAACTTTTTTAAAAATGATTTGCTGATTTTTCACTGTTCTATGCATGTGTGTATGTTTAGGTGCCTTTAAAACCCTGATGTGTTAAGACTATTCTGTCTGTGATGAAAATCCTACAGATACTGTGGCACCTATGTGGGTCATGAGACAGTCTTCCGTATAGCAGAACGAAATGTGGAAGTAATGTTCCGCTGCAGCTCACGCAGTGCTGAACCTCCATTCAGAGCCACCTACAGCAGCTTTAACATTAGCCATCGTAAGATACTAAACATAATAATAAAAATAACCTTGAATATGCTGTGATGTATAAATATGAATTTCTGTAGAATATACAAGATATTTTATGCCATTAATGATGAAATGCTTCCACAAGTGCATTGCTACCTTCTTGGCACTGAGTAGTGCATCTCTATTTCTCTATAATGACTTTAACTTTGTTGTGTCCTTGGTATTTATTTCAGCTTGTCCCGAAGGCCACTTCCTGTGTTCAACGGGGTTGTGTGTGGAAAAAGGCCGGCGTTGTGATGGACTAGATGACTGTCAGGATGAGAGCGATGAGGTCTTCTGCTGTACGTCAGGATTCATCTCACTCACCTAAACAAGTGAACTTGTCAAATATATGAACAAGAGGCTTTTATTGTTGTCATACAGTACACACACTACCAGTCAAAAGTTTAGGATCACTTGCAAATTCCCTCGTTTTTCAAGGAAAACAAAATGTCATGCAATTTGCAAGTAAGGTTATCCATTTTACAATTACTTTAAATGTATCAGATAATTTTTAACGAATAAATATTTTGTATTAAAACCTATTATTGAATAAAGGCTTATTTTGCATATAGTCCTATTATAAGCAATTCTCACTCCTCTGCCTAAATCTCCTGGTATGGCCGCCAATCCAAGTTGGTCCAGGGATATTATTGGGCTAACTGGTTGTTAGGACACCCTTGCTCAATTGTGATGCACTGCTGAAAAATGTAATACTGATAAGTGAGCATAAAAGGGAGCACAACATTCTAGGTCAGTTTAGTATCTGAAGCATCAGTAGTTGTTGGCTTGCCTACAGGCTCGAAATGGCCTGAAAGAAACAACTTTCTTTAGAGACCCATCAGTCCATTGTTGTGTTAAGGAAGGAAGGCTACTCAATGCGAGATATTGCCAAGAAATTGAAAATATCTTACCATGCTGTTATCTACTCCCTTTGAAGATTGACACACACTGGCTCTAACAAGGACATAAAAGGGAGTGAGAGACCCGTCAAATATCAGTGTCAGCATCAACGGTCAAAAGGTGACTTGAAGAAGCTGGACTTTATGGCAGAATTGGCCCATTGTAGTCTTTTCTTTTGTATAGGATTAATACAAAAGAAATAGGCTTTAATACAAACCTTTTAATTTTTTAAAAATCATCTGATACATTAAAATTTATAGTAAAATTGACAATATTGTTTATTAATTGCATGACAGTGTTTTTCTTTAAAAACGAGAAAAAATTGCAAGTGATCCTAAACTTTCAAGTGGTAGTGTATACACAGTACAGCTTAATTTTTCCTTTCTATATCCTAATTTTGGTTGGAGTATAAGGTCAGCCACAATACATTGGCTTTGGGATGAAAATGGTTGAGGAAAGACCTCAGAAGCCTAGAGTGATAACTTGAAGTATTCAGCATTTAAATCTCAATTTAATTAGATTAAAGTCACTTTCCAGCTCCCAGGACTCTACATTGTATCACAAAAGTGAGTACAGCCCTCACATTTCTGCAGATATTTAAGTATATCCTTTCATGGGACAACACTGACAAAATGACACTTTGACAGAAGTAGTCTGTGTACAACTTAAATTTATTTTTCCCTCAAAATAACAATATACAACCATTAATGTCTAAACAACTGGCAACAAAAGTGAGTACAACCCTAAGTAAAAGTTCCTGAAGTTTCATTTTGTCAGTATTGTCCCATGAAAACTTAAATATCTACAGAAATGGGAGGAGTATACTCACTTTTGTGATACACTGTATATGAGTATTTTGTTTATATTCATAACTAAGAGAGCTGTAGTCCCAGTAAAACAGGTCCTACATGAGGGAACACACTAATTTGTGTCTTAACTTTAGCCATCATCAGAGATTCGAATTTAATAAATAAGAACATGCTCGTTGTTTTGTCCACTTTTTTCAGCATGATTCTGGAAAAAATTCAACCAATTGACTTTGTGTTAAAAAAAAACCATTTAGTCATCTAATAAAACCACATCACTCTAAATATGAAACTGACAATATAAAATGCTTTAACCTACAGCGAAGCCTGTGAAAAACTGTGGGGGCTCTTCACCTCTTCACCTTCTTTATGTGTGCAATGGTGAAAAAGACTGTCCCAATGGCAGAGATGAGACTAACTGCACTCAAGGTACAGTTCTTAATGTATGTACAAACAAACACGGTACATTTCATTAAGTTGGATATCTGACAAATGTGTTTTGTAGAGACTGGCTGTTCTGGGGTCTGGTATCAGTGCAGCAGTGGCTCCTGCATCATGAAGAAAAATGCAAAATGTGATGGAGTCCTTGACTGTTTTGATCACAGTGACGAAAGTGACTGTGGTGAGATTGCTTTACAAAATGTGACCTGTATGTAACCTGAGTGCTTTAGGTTTAATTAATATATCTCCATTTTGTTAGGACCTTCAGTTAAATAACTGTTATTGATAGGTTTGGTTCAGATTTCAGTCATGAACAGGGTCCATTCATTAGCTTGCAGTTGGAAATCACCCATGGGGGACTGATGGTTACATGATATTTAGCCAATTTAATTCATAGTTTAATAAGTCTTGTATGATTGAGTCATATTTGCAATGTTTACTTAACAACAATGCTGTTAGTACCCCATTCTATAACAGTCAGCTTAATTGGCTCAAATTCTGTCTGTATTTTGTGCTTTTGAAGGATTTCTGTGAAAGGTTCTTTACTCCTTGCTGGGGCAATTTTTTTCTAAAAATGTTTCCATTCAAATTTTTCAAATCTTGAGATACATAAATTAAATAAATAAAACATTGTGTTATTGCGGGTGGCACGGTGGCTTAGTGATTAGCACGTTCGCCTCTAAGCGCTGGGGATTCCCGGTTCGAATCCCAATCTGGGTGGAGTTTCCATGTTCTCCACTGCATCAGTTTACTCCAGTTTCTCCAGTTTTCTCCTACAGTCCAAGAACATGGATTCAAGGTAATTGAATTGGCTGCTCTAAACTGCCCCATATAGTGTGTGTGAGTGAGTGTGTGCACAGCCATGAATTGGCGCCCTGTCCTGGGTGTATCTGTTTAGCATTCTTCCCTGGATGGGCATGGAGAAGCCCCCAGTCACCCTCGTAGAGGATTAAGCTAAAGATAATAAATAAATGAATAAATTGTGCTATGGCTGTACTACTAGGAAAAATACCCATGTGTGTCTACAAATTAATGTTTTATACATTTTCACTCAAGCCCTTGACCGCTGCCTCACTCCTCTATCTGCACTTATTTCCAAGCACAATACTGTACCATATGTTTTAATTATATTTTCTTTTTTTATGTACTTTTCTTTTATTGTACTATTTTCTTTTTTTAATCAAAATTTTCTTTCTCTTACTATTTTAACTATTCTGTAAAGCACTTTGAATTGCTTGTCTGAAAGGTGCTCTATAAATAAACTTGCATTTCCTTGCCTTGGATGTTGTTCGGCATGACATGTTGATTGTTCAAGCTGATGCACTTCCTTATCATTGGAAGTTTGTGAGTAGCAGAGGGAGAGAAGTGGCGGACAGTCCACACTCCACATTTATAATAATTAGAGATATGATTAGTATTAAGTGTGTTAAGATTTGCATTTATTGATTTATATAAAACATGTACAATTCCAATACAGCTGTGAATGTAATCTAACTGTGGACTGTGCTGTTGTGGTGCTAGTGATTTTGTTAGATTTTTTTAATTTTATACATTTTAAAGATTTAATTTGCATGATTTTAGTCTAACTTTTCTTTACTGCAGCCTGTGGCCAGCCCTTGCCCATTAAACGTGTGATTGACAGTGCCAGCCCTCTGGAGAGGGTGGTTGGCGGAGTTAATGCAATGGAAGCCGAATGGCCATGGCAAGTCAGTTTACACTTTTCTGGCAATCTGTACTGCGGAGCTTCTGTAATAACCAGTGAGTGGCTTATCTCTGCAGCACACTGCTTTAGTAAAGAGAGGTAAGACTTTTTAACAGTGTCACTTACAGCATTAGTAAATAATGAATTATCCCTGAGAAATCAAATAACAACAATTTAATTGTTGATGTACGCAAAACCTCAACAGACTCTCAGACCCTCGCCAGTGGATGGCTCATATGGGCATGTTGACTCAAGGTAGTGCCAAGCACGTGGCCGAGATCCGCCGCATCGTAGTGCATGAGTACTACAATGCTCGTAACTTTGACTACGACATCGCCCTTCTACAGCTCCGAAAGCCTTGGCCGAGCAACCTAACCCCCTATATCCAACCTGTATGCCTCCCTGCTTCCTCACAGACCTTAACGGAGAGCCACCGCTGCTGGGTAACAGGCTGGGGCTACCGCTCTGAGCAGGGTAGGACACACAACCAACATTACAATAAAGACATCACCTATACAAACTTCAAATTCAATATCATTGTACTAAACATACTATATAATTGCTATCAGATTTTATTACAATATAAAGTTCATACTCTAATTTTAAAGTTATTTACAATTTCTCAGGAATACTTTCTGGGTAAGTTAATATAATATACAAAAGCTGTCTTATATGACTCCAGTTTATTGTATTTTAACAGCAGTGTCTCATTGATACAGGCAATGTAGCCTGCTTCTCAAAATAACAAGAAAAATCTATTTTTAAAAAATGAATGTTTTTTTTTTTCTTTATTCAAAGCCCCTTATCTTGATTAGTGTTCCAGGAAGTGCAAATTAGGTGAAAGGTGGAAAAACATTCCACGCATGTTGCCAGTTATTTTTTTCAGTGCAAACACCAAGACAAACACACTCAGAAAACAAAAACACACAGAAAACTTACTCAGACAAAGGAAGAACATGCAAACTTTACTCAGACATGACCTTGTCCACTCTGTCTAGGAATAGAAGAGACATAGCAGTTAGACACTTCCCAAGGAGCATTCTAATAGCAACGTGCCAGCAATGCTTCAAACCTTTTGATTAGTAGTCCAGTTCTTAGAGCCACTGCAGCCCTTTTTATAATTGTTTAATTGCCTTCCTCAGATAAAGTACTGCCTACAGTGCTGCAGAAAGCAGAAGTTAATGTTCTCAGTCAGGGTGAGTGTAAGAAGGTGTATGGTCCAGTTTCTCCCCGTATGTTGTGCGCTGGAGTACCAAGTGGGGAGCAGGACGCATGCCGAGTGAGTTTAAATTTAGCATGATTAATACTTTAGAATTTCATTTAAACTTTTGTTTAATTTGCATAATTTGTAGTCTTTGATCCTATGTTTAAAATGACTATGCCTTTTTTGTGTATCTATTTTGTTTTTGTCCCAGGGGGACTCTGGGGGTCCTCTGTCATGCAGAAATGCAGAAAGTGGACACTGGTTTCTGACCGGCATTGTGAGCTGGGGGTCAGGTTGCGGAAGGCCTAATTTTCCAGGAGTATACACCAGGGTGGCCAAGTTTATCAACTGGATCAATAGCCACATTCATAGTTAAATTTCAAGCTCAATAATTCTCATGGCCAATCACATTCACTTTTTATAACTCAGCGTCGAACTAGGCGACCGCAGCGTGACCTCAGTATAAATCATGGCCATTGTTTCAGAGCTGATTAATACGTAATTAACCAAGTGTGATTCATATGTACTGTACATTCTAGCAATACATTTTCTTTTTGAAATTAAAAAAAAATGTATTCTTAAAATTGCTTTATTACCTTTTCCATGTAATTTCTTGATTTTGTAATCTACAAATGAAATACCAATTTATTAATAAAAAATTCTTACAGCTGCTCAAGAGAAGGTGGTTTAGTAACTGCACAGCAACACCTTTTTTTAGTCTTTTGAAATAAGTGTTGCTAAAAAAAATGAAGAGGTACAATTGCACAAACGGTGAATATTTAAATGTTTTTTGCTATGCTCCGAGTTAAGCAACAGATATGTAATTATTTTTAAAGCACTATTTAATGTGCCAAGAGATCTGGCACATTTTCAGTTAACTTTATGAAGTATAATTCACTTAAACTGTAATATTTACAAATCCTAGTTCAAAGAAAGTGACGCAATAAAATCAAAATAAAAACAATAAATATGAAAAATGTAATATTTCCAGTGTTTTCACTGACTGACATGATTGTATTTTAACATATTTAATACAATTTTGACTTTGCAATTTTTTAAACAGTGTGGTTACAGCAAAATATAAGTAACCGGTTTACGGAATTTTTAACTTTTAAAAGAAAACTTTTGGCATTATTCTGTCTTTTGTACAAGAATGGCTTGACACAAGGAACGTGACAGCTGAAACCCATGTCTTGCATACATCTTTGCTTGGTGGTTCTTAAAGCACTGACTGGAGCTGCAGTTCACTTTTTGTGAATCTCCCCCACATTTTTGAATGGGTTTTGTTTCATAATCCTCTCCAGGGTGCACTTATCCCTATTTCTTGTATACTTTTTCCTTCTTTTCCTTTCTTTCGCCTCTCTATTAATGTGCTTGGACACAAAGCTCTGTAAACCGCCAGCCTCTTAAGCAACGATATTTTGTGTCTTGCCCTCCTTGTGCAAGATGCCAATGGCGTCATTTGGACGACCGTCATGTCAGCAGTCTTCCCCATGATTGTGTAGCCTACAGAACTAGACTGAGAGGCCTTTGCAGGTGGTTTGAGTTAATTAGCTGATTAGAGTGTGGCACCAGGTGTCTTCAAACTTAAACAGTTTCACAATATTCTTATATATTGAGATACTGAATTTGGGGTTTTCATTAGTTATCAGTCTAAACCATCAAAATAAAAAGAAATAAACATTTGAAATATATCAGTATGTGTGTAATGAATGAAAATGAGTTTCACTGAATGAAATTACTGAAATAAATCAACTTTTTCATGATATTCAAATTGCATTACCAGCAAACACACACACACACACACACACACACACACACACACACACACACACACACACACACACACACTGTATAAAAAAAAAAGAG